>JNEM01009960.1:0-11648 GCA_000697335.1 Conidiobolus incongruus B7586
CTTCAGTATGGTTGGTCCCGTTTCTAGCATTCGTGTTTGCCGTGATGCCGTCAGCCGTCGCTCTTTGGGATATGCTTATGTCAACTACCACAATCCCATCGATGCTGAACGCGCTTTGGATACTTTAAACTACACCAATATCCTCGGCAAACCCTGCCGTATCATGTGGTCTCAAAGAGATCCCTCTCTCCGTCGCACTGGTGCTGGTAACATTTTTATCAAGAACCTTGACCCCACCATTGATAACAAAGCTCTTCATGACACTTTCTCCGCTTTTGGCAATATCCTCAGCTGCAAGGTTGCCACTGATGCTTCTGGTAAATCTAAAGGCTACGGTTTTGTCCACTTTGAAAGCAGTGAAGCCGCCGAAAATGCCATTTCCCAAGTTAATGGCATGATGCTCAACGACCAAATTGTCTATGTTGGTCACCATATCCCCATCAAGGACCGCGGTGATAAGTCTGCCAAGCTCGAAGAAACTTACACCAATGTCTATGTCAAGAACTTGGATCCTTCCATCGACGATGCCAAATTAAAGGAATTATTCGACAAATACGGTACTATCACCTCTGCTGCCGTCAGTGTTGATGACCAAGGTAACTCCAAGGGATTCGGTTTTGTTAACTTTGAAAAGCACGAATCCGCCGTTGCCGCCGTCGAAGGATTGAATGATACTGAACACAATGGTAAGAAATTGACTGTTTGCCGTGCTCAAATGAAATCCGAAAGACAAGAACTTCTTACTCGCCAATTTGAACAAGCTAAGCAAGAAAAACTTCTCAAGACCCAAAATGTCAACTTGTACGTCAAGAACCTTGATTTAAGTATCGATGATCAAATCCTCAACCAAACTTTCGAAACTTTTGGCCCTATCACCAGCGCTAAGGTTATGCGCGACGACAACGGCCAATCTAAAGGTTTTGGATTTGTCTGCTTCGCTTCCCCTGAGCACGCCAGCAAAGCTATTCATGATATGAATGGATTCCTTTTGTATAACAAGCCCCTCTACGTCTCTCTTGCTCAACGTAAGGAAGAACGTCGCAACTACTTGGAATCTCAACGTCATCAAGCTCGTCTCCACTCCTCTGGTGCTCCCAACATGTTCCCTGGCAACCCTATGTTCTTCCCCAATGGTCCCTTCCCTCCCACCAACCAACCCAACTTTGGTTACAACGGTCCTCAACAAGGTCGTTTCGTCTCTAACCAACGCCAACGTTGGAATCCTAACCAAGCTCCTAATGTTCCCCAACAATATGCTCCTGGTTTCTTAGGTCACAACCAAGGATCTGCTCCTCGTCAGCCCAAGCAAGCTGCTCAACAACAAGCCCCCGCTCCCAAGCCTGCTCCTCAAGCTGAACCTGAAGATCCCAATGCCCTCACCGCCGCCCGTTTGGCCGCTGCTGAACCTGAAATGCAGAAGCAAATGCTCGGAGAACACCTCTTCCCTCTCGTTGCCGAAATCGATGCCGAACAAGCTGGTAAGATTACTGGTATGTTGTTAGAAATGGATAATGGTGAATTATTGTACTTGATCGAAAACCACGAAGCTTTGACTGCTAAGGTTAACGAAGCTTTACAAGTTCTCTCTCACCATGCTGCCTCTTCCGCCAACTAAGGTGTCATTTGTTATATAGCATTTAATGTGATTCACTCTTATCTTACAATTTCATTTATTTCATCTAAGACAACTTATGAAATAAATTTTCATGCTCACTGTTTTCTCATATGAATGAAAATAGAAAATCATTAAGTATATATATTAAAGATATTTACTAATTGATTTTATTATTTATATCAATTGAATATATTTATTTCTTATATTAAATGAGTGAAGAATGATTAATTTATATGCTTATATTATGTATATATCACACCTTATTGTTTAAATAGTAGTTGAAAAATTATTTTAATAACTGTAAATTTTATATATTATTTTTTATTTTTCACTTTTCACCTTTTTGATTAATATATTATATAAAATTATATAATCAACATTTCAATACGATTAAATTTATTCTTTTCAATAGTATTATTTACCGAATATAAGATTCAAAATCAATTTAACAATAAGTCAATATTTTTTATAAACTGGAATAGATAAACTCTACCAATTTTAAGGTTTTATTTTATTTGTTATTTTAACCATATTCAAAAAACAATCAATGTTTTAATTTTTATTTAATAGTTAGAGTGATTAACTTTGTTCAATCTATATATTTAATTAACAATCAAACCACCATTTTATTAAAGTATATACCATTGATTAATTTTAAAATATATTTATGATAAAATAAAATATTTCAGAAAACTTGAGATTTGGATATATTCAATAATTACATATTAATTTCTCTGAATTTATGAATTATTTCAGTTTATTTATCAATTACAAAATTGTGATACATTATAAACTAATTATAAGGATGTATGTCACTGTTTGTGAATAGTTTTTTCACTATTATAAAATGAATATACTTATCCAAATATTGAAGGAAATCATATTTTAACTTCATTATTAAATTTTAAACATGAAAATAATTGGATGAAGATATTTATTAAAATATTTATAATTAATTTTCAACTTGTGCTAAATTGGTATTGATTTTAATTTGAAGCTCTTTGTCGAAATAATGTTCTTGAGTATCTTCTTCAAGGTGACCATTTTCGTTCACTAAACAAAGGAATTGAATATCCTAAAATCAAACATAGGATTAATGAATAAATATGTTATTAAATTATTTTGGTGAGCTTACTTTGTTCAAAGCAATCATGGGATGGTGCCAGACATTATCATAGTAATTAATAGCTTGTTGGCCATTAGCTAAGAAGGCTTCGAGTTTGGTTAAATCGGGCTGATCTTTTTCAGTATCGTTAGGAGCCACCAGAACAATATAATAGGTGTTTACATCACTATTGAGCGGATAAAAGCTTTGGGTACTATAAGGGTGACGTTCCAGCAAATGAACTCTGAATTGATCATTTGGAGTATCTCTCTTGATACAGTTGAAATAGCAAACGTTAAGTTCAGCGGTTTTTTTAGAAGGGTTGCTTAAAATCGATACATGTTCAGGTCTCTGATTTCTGACCTTAAAAATATGGTTTACACGTTTGGCTGTACCTTGATTGGCCGTAGCAACATTTGCATCACTGGCTCCATAATTATAGACTTGGCCGTAAGCCTTGAAGTTTTCTTGATTTATGTATCTCAAAGGGAGAATTTGTTCAGAAGCAACCATGTTAGATGACGAAATAAAATGTATACTATACTCTTCTTTTTGTGTAGTAATCTATAAATTTTTTAATGAGGTATTTATACATCTTTTGTAAAAATCATATGAACCACATTGACCAAAATTACAATAGTAATCAATATTAAATAATGGATTGGAATTCCATTTATGATGGAATTTAAATCAGTCAAATGACAGTAAAGTCAGTTTGAATGGATGATGAATGGATTTATACGTGATCAATGAAATAAAATTACATGAAAAATAATTTATGTTTATATTATATATTATCAATATATATTGATCGATAGTTAATATTATATGACTTTCCTATTGCTTTTATATTTTAATTGCATTTATTAAATTCTAAATGGTTGGTGTATATGTATGTAAAAACATTATTATCAGCCTTGAACTCAAAGGCTGAGAGACAACACAGCTTTAACTAATTATACTGGCATGGGTCATACTGAATCAAATTGAACCACTAACTTACCAATTTGACAACATAACTGCTTATCACACCATTTTAATATTCATTTCGTTTGTTAATAGGATTGATTTAAAACAATTTAAAAGATAGATGCAAGCTAATCTACACCCAAGATAAAATCCTTGGTTTTATTTTCCTTCTGAATATATGGGCAATTATCCAAAGTAAAATTGATTAATATTAGTAATAAGTCAGGGAGCAATAACGCCTTATTTAGATATATAAACCTTGACAATTTTAAAAAATTGATGCTATTTAGATGAGCTTATTTCAACATTAACGCTTTATATGATTAATTATATATTTTATATCAATTGTATTTTTTAATACAATATTACTCTCTATATTCTATCAAGAGAGAAATATTCAATATTTTTACAACAGTATATTCAAAACGTTACTATCAATCAAATTTTTGAGATATTAATTAAAATATATCATTGGTCTAAAAACTATTTGAATTAAGTTATTAATTTTATTAATGTTTAATAATGCACTAAATATTTTATATGTTTGACAACAAATTTGGTAATTTTTTTCAAATGACACAGATCAAAATGAATAATTTTTTAAACTATTCCACATCAAATATTGTACAAGACTGCTTATATCGAATCTACAGGTATCTTATTATATTTAAATTTACTTGAATCACAGAAAGATATAATGTATTTTAATCGTTTCAAATCAAAGTCAAATTTATTATTATTATTTTGAAAATGTGTATCCAATAATCACTCTAATTGCCCAGCTAAATTATTTTACATAATGGTTATATTATTTATTGTGATTCAATTAGAATGGTATATTTTAATCATCCATTTAACTTTAAGGAATAATACCAAAAGATAATTTTTAAAAGCGAGCTTTATATCCATGGTACAATCTTTTAATAGCATGTTGTATATTCAATATATTTGATTGATTCATTGATAATTAATTTTATCTGCCTTAATATCATAGATGTATATCATATATATGTATTGGTATTTATTAAAAATATTAAATTTAAAATATGTAGATCCACTATTTAAAGAAAAAATATTTACGAGCCGACTTCAATACCAAAATTTTTAAACAGATTATAATCTAAGTTAATATCT
Source organism: Conidiobolus incongruus B7586 (assembly GCA_000697335.1). Classification (NCBI taxonomy): domain Eukaryota; kingdom Fungi; phylum Entomophthoromycota; class Entomophthoromycetes; order Entomophthorales; family Conidiobolaceae; genus Conidiobolus; species Conidiobolus incongruus. The sequence continues at coordinate 4,824 of JNEM01009960.1, forward strand.
AACTATTTATACAATAGATTATGAAAAACCATGAGCTTTCATTTTTATTGATGAATATATACTATTAGATATTACATTTCTAATTTATAATGTATTAAAAATTCGGTCAAATTATTCCATATTCCAATAAAATCTCATAATTCATTTTTCCGAAAGTCAATTAGATGATAAAATGTGATTTTTCCGTTTTAAACCAAGTTATTAATAGAATATTATGACATATGAATAACAAAATTACAAAACCATTGGTTAAGAGTAGATAATTTCTAATAGGATAAAGTTTATATTGTATTGGTTTTTAATTATACTAATTTTGGATGCTGGAATTATCCATTAAATGAAGGGAAAATCTGTTTTATGGTTAGTAAATCACATTCAATAAATTTTATATTTCATTAAAAGATGTGAAAATGATGCAATTGAAGTAGAATTGTTAGCCACTGTCTATATTTTGTTGTTTAATATATTTAACTATTCAAAGTATTCAAGTTAATAATATCGAATTTCGATATTTTTTATTAGTTAATTGTTGGTATTTTCTAATGTACATTCATTAGGATAATATAATATAAAGTGATAGTTTTTCTGATATGATAATATTTAATCAGTGGCCAGTGTTTTACAATGCAAATAATACGGTTAAATTTATTTGAAGTTATAGAGAATTAACTTAAAAAATGTACCTAATATTCCAATATCTATTACAGAATTTATTTACAATCCAAAATACTATATCTATTAATTTAAATTATTTCATATTTCTGAATAATTGATTTGTTATTCAATTATATTTACTATAATGTATAAGTCGGATGATGATATTTTAACCTTTGCGTTATTGTATGTATTTTTACGGTATATTCCATGTTACATACTATATTCAACACTGAGATCATAAATAAAGGATATTAGAAAATTCAAAAGATTTCTACACATTTGATCTTTGAAAATATTTTAGATCATATCAAATCTTGATTAAAAACTGACTTTGGAAGATTAGGTGAGAAAACCTGTTTATGCTCATAAGATAACCTCTGCAGAAATGAATATTAACATATCATAGTACCCTATCAAATAAATAATAAAGTGATAAATATCAAATAGAATTGTTTAAAATTGCTATTTTCTCAAACTAATTATCGAAATGAGGTGAAATTGACAGATTGGACTGAACTATATAAGTCAAATTATTGGGATGAGACGTGGAATTTAAAAAGATAAAATCAGTGACATAATCCTCATCTATTACTCAAATTAAAATGTCTTTCAGATTATCAGTACAACTGAGCAAAGCCATCAGACTTCCTGCACATTCTTTAAACAGAGGTATTGCTTCAACTACCCAAAAACAATTTGCCTCTGTTGAAGGTAAGTCTACCAACGCTTGGGGAAGACCGATTTCTGGTGCTGAAAAGTATGCTCATGGCCCCATTCGTAATGATTGGACAAGAGAAGAAGTTCAACAAATTTTCGACTCTCCCATTATGGAGCTTTTGTACCACGGAGTAAGTTCTATTTTTATGTATTTTTTATCCTTTACTGATCAGAGTATAGTCTTCAGTCCACAGAGCCAATCACGATCCTTTAGCCGTCCAACAATGTACTCTTCTCAGTATCAAGACCGGTGGCTGTTCTGAAGATTGTAAATACTGCCCACAGTCCTCTCGTTATGACACCAACGTCAAAGCCCAGAAAATGCTTGATTCTGGCGAGATTATGGAAGCTGCTCGTAGGGCCAAAGAGGCTGGATCTACTAGATTTTGTATGGGTGCCGCCTGGCGTGACGTTAAAGGTCGTAAGTCCAATTTCAAAAAGATTTTGACCCACATCAAAGAGATCAAAGGAATGGGCATGGAAGTGTGCTGTACTCTCGGTATGTTGGATGCTGAACAAGCCCGTATGCTTAAAGAAGCCGGTTTGACTGCTTATAATCACAATTTGGATACTTCCCGTGAATTTTACCCCAAGATCATCACCACTAGAACTTATGATGATCGTTTGAACACTATTAATCACGCTCAGCAAGCTGGTATTTCAGTCTGTTCTGGAGGTATCATTGGTTTAGGCGAGTCTGAACAAGATCGCGTTGGACTGTTGACTACTCTTGCCACACTTCCCATCCATCCCGAGTCTGTTCCTGTCAATGCTCTTCTTGCTGTTGAAGGAACTCCTCTTGAAGATCAAGAACCCGTTAGTATCTGGGAAATGATCCGTATGATCGCTACCGCTAGAATCATTATGCCTCGTGCTATGGTCCGTCTTTCCGCTGGACGTGTTAGATTCTCTCAACCTGAGCAAGCTTTATGTTTTATGGCTGGTGCTAACTCTATCTTTACCGGTGACAAACTTTTAACTACTCCTAATAACGAATATACCGCTGATCAAGATATGTTCAAGATCCTTGGTCTTGTCCCCAAAGAACCCAACTTCCAACAAGGTTCCGATCGCCCTGGATATAACAAGCAAATCCTTCCTAACCAAGCTTAATTCGACTATTCTTTCTCATCAAATTCATTGATAACATCACTTGATCAAAGGTAATGTTCTCAAGTTCAATATATCCGATATAGCAAGTACATTAATTTCAGCCATCTTTCATATAAAATCACTCTTCTAACCTAAATTAAATTAAAGCTTCAATCTAGTTAATATTAACATTTGATTATTTTTATTGTGATATAAATATTAATTTTTATTAGTTTAAGTGACTCAACCTTACAATTGTTTTATATAATGATATCATTTAAATCAATATTAACCAAACCTATTATTAATATAGCTTTCTATTTCTATTCATATTATGTAACATTATTTATTTTAATCATAATTTATTTACAAATCATATTGGAACTCGATCAATGGAAAATATGTTTATTGAAACTGTATATTCATTAATATTAAACTTAAAACTAATACTAATTGTGTTTTATTTAGCTATCTTAAAATATTCTAATAATTTCGATTTTCAAAGTTTAATAATTATAATAGTCTTTTATTTATGTAATTTATAACGATGAAATAAACAATAGAATTTGACCATATTATTGGAAATCAATTTTTGATTTAAATAGAATAATTTGATCAGTATTTGAAGATATTATTTATCATGTTTAATTATTAAATATAAAAATTCCCATGTATAATATTCTAACAAACTGATTATATTAGTAATACTCTATTTATCTTGTATTTATAAATCTATGATAAGTGGCTGATAAGTATCTTTGATAAAGTTCAATATTTTCAGATTCTTTCGATCTAATTAACGGAATATTATACCCATTCCAAATATTGCAAAGTTATTCGAAATAAATTACAGTAAGAGTTCATTTTTAGGTGATATCTTCAGAATTATTAAAAATTAAATCAAATTATTGAAATCATTACAAATCTTTATGATATTTTTATTATCTCGAGTATGATATTTCTCTATTCCCGCAATTTGATCCAATTTTTATGATTATACAATTGTTGATTTGTCAAAAGGATAAAATTTGTTTGTTATTTTATTAATATTTGATCATATAACAGTGCTAAAAATTAATACTATTTTAATTTGGTTTTTACATCACACAATAATTCACTTGATTAAATGTATTTATTCTAATACTACACAACTTTATATTATGAATAAAACTGAAAAATAAGTATAGTATTGTAGCACCTTTACAAGTTGCATATATTCAACTTTATAATTTGAAAAAATCAAAATATTAAATAGCTGCAATTATTATATTGAAATAATTCATTAATATATCACAAAATTACTAATATCAGGCATTGTAATATTATCCAATAAAAATAGCAATTCAAAACTCGCTAAAATAAAAATAAAAGGAGATGCAATACTAAGTCATGCTCCATTTATTCTTGTAATTGTATGTTTAGAATATATTTTTTAATATACGCTCAATGATACTGACTGTGTTCACTAAAATTTTGAATTTTATCTAAGAATTGATTTCATCACTATATAGTGTTTTGTTCTATAACATATTGGTTTTTCAACATATTAGTAAAATTTACTTTTATAATAAATATAATAAATTATTCGAAAACATTTTTCAATCATAAGTGAATTAAATAATGCAATTTATGATAAAATACTGAGCTAGATTTACAAGCATCTAAATAATAATAAAAATTATTATTATAGTCTCAAGAGTTAGATTTAATAAATATTAGCAATCAAATCAACTATGAACTATATAATTTTTTAGATTAAATAACTATACTAGTTGTTAATGTAATATACTACTGAAATTTACAAAAATTGAAAACTATTATAATATTCATTAAGATAAAATATTATAACTATATTATGTTGTGATTGTGATAAAGGAGCAAACTCACTTATTAGAAGGAATCCCTTAAAAAGGTACAGAATATTAGGTAAACAAACAAAAAGGTTAATAAAATAGAAAAGAAAGAGCAAGATTGAAGTTAGTAGAATAAAAGAGTGTTTATTTAAGCAAGTTGAATGGTTTAAATATTTCAAACTGATTAAAAAAGACTAATAATATACAATTTTAGAATATCATAAGTTGTTAAGGCTAGGGGTTAAAGTATCCCGATCAATTGTTAAATATATATTTATCTTGATAACTTGAATTATTCACTTATATTATTATTTTTATCAACGATTTTAAAAATGATTAAAAATCTTGGTAATTTAAATCTAATTATAATGCTATTATAATGGTAAAATCAGATACTATTGGACTTAGCTATAGTTAAATCATTCTTATATACATATATTAATTAATCAATTACTTAATGTTTAATCAAAGTAATTTTATACTATGACTCTATTCTTCTAACCAAAAATAAACTAAATATAAAATTCAATGAAAAATGCTGAACATCAATTTTTTGCTAAAATCCAAACTTAGTCAATTAGTTCAAGTTTTTCCTAATTAAATTTTTTTAATTACCAATTCTGAATTAATCTACTCAAGTTTACTTAAATCAGTAGTAATATAATTTCTATTTCTAAATTGATTATTAATCATTATTGTTATCTATTGTTTGAAAATGTTGAAGTCAGCGTTTTTTGGAGTATTATAATAATATTGGGTTGAGTTGTAATCTTAATAAGCCAAATAAACTTGAATCAATATATATAGACAAAGTAATTAATTGAAATCTATAGAGTCTTGATATTAATACCAATCAATTCATCTATTTAGTGGCTCTATTCATAATCATATAATTCTATAATGAATCTCAAAATATTTTAATACAATAAATAATTTGAATATTTTATTTCTATTCAAATTGTTATGAAATATAATTTTGTAAATTTCATTAAAATTTGAGATTTTCAATTGGCCAATAGAAATGATGAATTTATGGTAAGATTATTCTGTATAAAATTTTTAGAAATATGGGATTGGATGGAGAAATGATGATTTTGTCATAAAATAATTTTCTAATCAATAGTTAGACAAATTGCTTTGTCTTCAAGTAAGTTAAATCAACTGAATGACTTTATTAATTTATATTACCCTAATTAAAATATTTGAAAATTAATAATAGTTCAACATAAATAATATTAAAAAAATATCATACTAATTTTTTTTTCTTAATTAGAGTTTTTTTATTGATCTATAATCATGAGTCGTTTCTTTCGCAACGTAAGCGATAGTGAGAGTGATAGTGATTCCTCTTCCACCGATTCTTACTTCTCTGATTCCGACGCTACCCATACTTCATCCGAAGATGAATCTGAAGATGAACGCGTCAGCACCCCCACAACCAGAGGTTCTAATTGGTTTATGAAGGGTGCCGACGACTCTGATTCTGAAGATGAAGTCAAGCGTGTTGTTAAATCAGCTAAAGATAAAAGACTCGAAGAATTATCTGCTTCTTATAAAACTGTTGAAAATGCTTTAAAAATCAACGATTGGGTTGCTATTTCTAATGAATATGAAAAAATGCTTAAGGTCATTTCTAAAATTAATGCCAACAATGAAAAAATTCCTACTTCTTATCTTCAAATCTTAATCCAAATTGAGGATGCTCTTTTGGAAACTACTAAAGATAAAAAGAAAATGAATTCTTCCAATGCTAAGGCTCTCAATGTTCTCAAGCAGAAACTTAAGAAAAACAACAAAGTTTATGAAAAGAGAATCCAAGCCCTTAGAAACGGTGAAGAAGAAGAAGAGGAAGAAGAAGAAGCTCCTACTCCTGCCCCTTCTAAGAACAAGTAAGGAATTATGAAATCTCTTAGATCAGCACTCTAATTAGTTTTAGGACAAAAGCTGTTCATGTTGTTGATGAAGAAGACCTCGAAGATGGCTTTACCACTGTTGGAAAAGGTGGAAAGACCATTGAAGTTTCTTCTGAAACCCTTCCTAAGAAACTCCGTGAAGTTATCCAAGCTCGTGGTAAAAAGAATACCGATAAGAGCGAACAGATTCAGATCCTTGCTAAGCTCCTATCAGTTGCCAACACCCCTTACTTCCAAATTAAAGTTTTATTCGCTTTAATCTCTGCTCGTTTTGATTATTCATCTGGTTTGGCTACACATATGACCACTGAAATGTGGCGTAGCACTAGTCAAAATATTCATGTTCTTTTCAACATTTTGGAAGCTAATCCTCAAATCTCTGTTGATGAATCATATGATGAAATTGATGACGTTGATGGTGAACCAGATGCTGATGTTGATTATAACAAGATTCAAGGTTCCATTGTTTCATTCATTGAACAACTTGATGACGAATTCACTAAATCTTTACAAAATCTTGATCCTCATGCCACTGAATATTTGGAACGTTTAGCTGATGAAACTCCTCTTGTCACTGTCATTATTCGTGCCCA
>JNEM01009961.1:0-23230 GCA_000697335.1 Conidiobolus incongruus B7586
TTAAGGGAAATTAAGAGGGTTCACCAAATTGGGTGAAAATAGCTTACTGCAAATCAAGGTCTTCGAATAAAGTAAATATCTCACGCTCGTCACAACTCAATACGTTTTGTGAGTGTTACGAGAAAAACTTAGAGACTGGATACTTTTGAAAATGAAGATAGAAAGATTGGTTTATTGATTGGCTTGTGATGATCTTATAATAGGTTCAATTGTTGAGTTTGGGTGGCTATGAATAACTTCAGGTGGAAAGCACTAAGTTAGACTAGTTCATAAAATGAAGTACTTCCAATGTGACTTCTTGCATTAGTGCAATAGTCAGAGTTTCTTGAGTGATGGACAAGATTATTCTTCATCAAATATTAATAAAACATTTCTATTAGATTTATTTAATTTTGCATTGAACTAAATAGGAATGTTGGAATGCTGGTCATTCTATATCTTCTTGGCAATTATTTAATAGAGTGAATTTGATTATATAAAAGTTAAAAATTATTAAACGAAAAAACAATTTTTAAATTAAATAGTCATATTTTAAATTATTGTTAATTTTGACTGCTTCATCAGTTAATAATTGACATTCATTATGTTTTGAATTATTAAAAACAAATTCAAAAGATTCACAGATAATATTAAGATATAGTAACATAAAATTTAATTAGGTTAATAAAATTAATATAATATCTAGAATTATATCCATCTTTAAAAAATATTAAATATATATATATATATATATTGTGTGAGAATGAAATTATATAACAATTATGAAGTTTTGATAATTATTAACTCAAAAATTTCTAATAATAATAATAATAATAATAATAATAATAATAATCTTTCATATAGTTGTATTGTTTATTTGTTTACAAAAACAGTGACAAAATTCAAAAATTATACTTAGAATTTGAGCTATAAATAACTGACTTGAATATTTATTTTGAGTGTACTGTCCATATTAATGTTCATTCCTTCTCCAAAATATCTTTTCCAAATTCAATGTCAAGATTCAATTCATCCCATCAGTTACTAGCTTGACATATCTTCATTCTCGTTCTTGTATTCCTCTACTTATCAGTATTAAGTGAATAAGCTATTAATAAATTCTAATCTATTTATAAATTAATAATTTCAAAGATCTTCAAAGTTATTTTTATAAAGTGGATTAATCGACCATTCCTTTTTACTATATAAGCAAAATTCATCAATAATACCTAATACCTTTAATAACACTATATATAAGCATTCCAATAACTATATATTCATACCTTGAATATTTGATTTTTAAATATCGGTAATAAGGAAAACTAAAAATTGACTAATCAAGAAGTCTCATCCAAAAATCAATAAATGATAAGATTGAAATTACTTCATATAGTAGTAAACTTTAATATCAGTATCTACCAGTGTATTATTCACTTGAATCAAAGTTTAACAATTTTAAGTCTCCTGATTTTTTTTGGATTTTTTGAATATATTATTATGACTATATTTAATTGAATATGTTATTGTCAAGAAATTGGAACGTTAAATTGTTGATATTTTTAAATTGTTAAGGTCGAGAAAAATGCTATATAATATTATTTAGTAAAATTTGATGTTGATGTTATATGATAAATTAGTGAGTTATTGTGATAAGCTATTTATATTAAGAATAAACCAATGATTAATGCAACTGTTTATATATTTCCTTAATTGTTCATTTATAATAGCTATTTAGAAAATCGTCATTAACAAGTAATAAACATTGACTATAAATTGAAAACTTTAACAAGTATTTCAAATTCTCTCGATATACAATTTTTTCCAATAGAAAATTTCAAACCTCAAAATTATTATTTAAACTCCATAATCCTTAGACTAATATGCCAAATTGGATGAATTTATGCTTGGGTTCGGAATTCGTAACAAACTTTAACTCCTTAATTTCTCCACTGACTGCCAATTTAAATTCCAATATGCTATCACTATATATAATCAAAAGGGGCTCTTGTGGAGAATACTATGATTAGGGCTTAAATTAACCAAACTCTGTAATTGTGGTGGTGATATTCTTATTGAATTGTAAGTATCGTTGTTATAGTTTGTTGAATATTTAAGGTTCTGGATTAGATATATTGAGTATTAAAGAATTGAGTCATAGTTATATCATAATCGAAATAAAGATATATTGATTTGTATAAATATAAATATTTATTATATTTGAATGCATTTATATTAAAAATTAATACGTGGATTTACAATGCTACTGAGAGATGAGTCGGAATATTATGAATTCATAAGTAGAATATACTTATCTTTAAGATTACTTTGATATATATATGGATTAATTTTTTATATTGTTATATTAATAGCATTTAATCTAGAATTATCGGATTAATAAATCAATTAAAGAATTATATATATGTAAATATATAATAATAAAAATTCTAACAGGAAAGTTTGTCTATTTCAACGCGCAATATTTAATAACTTTATTATTTTTTTACTCCATGATATATTGAATTGATTTGCGAAAACATTTAATTATTGATGGTAATTAAATATAATGTAATTAGGTATTATTTAAAGTCATTTTCATCCATGCATTGTTTGAATTTTTTATATTATAATAATTTCATAATTTGTAAAATTACTGAAAATAATCTTATTTTAAACAAGTTTGAAATTTAATGTTAATAAAAACAATATTTGATGATTAATGATTTTAATAAAAGGGATGGATATATATCTTTATTGGTAGCGTGTTTTATAAGGCAATTTAGCATTTTATCTATCAGTTCAATATTGTATAACAAATTGTAAATCTTTTTCATTGCAGATATCAGGAGTAAGTTTAAATTCATTCTAATGCGCCTTCATGTTTTTTGTTTCAAAACAATTATATTGGTAAATTGTGAAAATAGTTTGTAAAGGAGTCTTACATGGTATATATATTTGTCATTCATTCCTACACGCTCTTTGGACTCAGGTATTTGAAACCGAAATCATCTAACCCTGATAAATATTGTCTGACATTTGAGACAACTTCATTGATCAGGGTCCTATCATTATTCCAACGTCCCCTTTTTCATTTTCTCCTCCCTCCTCCCCCACCATTCCTCCTGGGTAGTAAAACCAGTTGCGGTGTGAACATCATATAAATGCTCTTTCCTCTGTTATTCCTTGATTTAATTAAAGTTTTCTGCTTTAGTTATATGATATTATTGTAACTGGTTTCAAACATGGCAGAATCTAAAATCACCCCATCTACAACATCTAGCAATATTAAAGCAGCTCCTTTACCACTTCCTCAACATCTCGTCTCAAAGCCTATCACTATTAGTACAGTCCAACCCTTCTACTCTCAAAAATATTCTACAACGCTATCTGGTCACACCATTCATCCCATTGCTGAATGGCCAGAAAGTCATTCAACCGTTGAAGCTATTCGACCTCCTCCAGCTGAACCGGTGCATCCTCAACATCGCCAATCACTCCCTTCTATCTCTCAGCTTTTTGCCTCACCTCCTACTTATCGCCGTCCCTCTCTTCCCGTCGTCTCAATGAATCGCGAACCCGTTAGAGGTCGTCCAGCTTCTTATCGCACCAATCAATTAGTTATGAATCGCAGAAATTCGGAACAGCTACCAAGACAACCTCAACCTTATCCAATTATTTCCTACAATAGAAGAATGTCTCATGATGTTGGAAATCCTGCGTCTGATGCAAGCTCTCATTCAGATAGCAACAGCCCCACACAAGCTGGAGGAGATGAAGAGACCAAGTTGAGTCATAAAATGGCCGAGAGGAAAAGAAGGAAAGAGATGAAAGAATTATTTGATGTTTTAAGAATGGCCCTTCCTTCAAATGAAGGTCAATTGAAATCAAGTAAAGGAGAAGTATTGATCCAAGCTATACAATTCATCGATACCATGAAAAATACGCATCTACATCTTACTCAACAGGTTAAGTTTTTGAGATCTGAGTTGATGAGAATGAATCAAGTGATTGCGAATCAACAGAGGCAGCAGCAGCAGTTCCAACAAATACATCAACAACAGGCACAACAGCAGCAAAAGACGAAAAGCCCAACATCATTAACACCCCATTCGAGTACATTCGACCCATCATACAATTCTCTAGAGAGGCCTGTGAGTAAATAAGTATCATTGTCATCATCATCAAGCCAAACTAATTAATTAAAATTGAATGAAAATATCATTTAAAATCAATAAAAGATTTAAAAATTGACAAATTTTATACAAAATATAAAAATAAAATATAATTGAAACCACTAATTCTCTCTCTAAACTATTTCACTCCTTACTTATAAGTTACTCCTCCTTTAATAACATTATTTTTATTTTAATAAAATTTAAATAATTTTTTGAAATAATTATCATCTGAACAGATTATTTTAATAAATTTAATAAAAAAAATTTAAATTAATATATTATATTTGATACAAAATAAATAGATTTAATTATAACTTTTTAAATAAAAATAATTTATTACCATTGAGCGCGTCTTCTTTGACGATTAACATAAATTAATTGACGTTTATAACCCCATCTATTCCATTGTTCAGTCTTTTTCTCCATTAACTGATCCATATACCATTGGGGAGCTGGTGCTTGCATAGTGACAAAGGTGGGGGAGCAATCGAACTTTTTAGCTAACTTAGAACGAGTCCAAGTCACGGGATCTTCTTCTCTCAACCTCCTCATCTCTTGAATCTGTTCCTCTGTAAGGTGATACTTTTTAGGACCTGGAAGGGTTTTGCGGATGGGGGGAGGTAGATCTTCAACTTTGATGGGGTCAACAGATCTAGGGACGCGACTGATAAACTTGCTACCGTCGTCTAATTTTTCAGTATAATATATGGTGGCTTTTTGAACGGTTGAACGGAAGCGAACTAGTTGATGATTGATGGAGGAACGAGCAACATTAGGGGTAAAATTCTTTAACAAATGTAACATTTTGAATATTTAAATTAAAGATTAAAAATAATAAATCAAAAATAATATTATTGAATGATTTAATATTTTTCTATATGTTGAATTTAATTTATATAATTTATTATTTCTATTAAATTAAATTTGATATTATTTGGGAATTAAATAAATATTTATAATTTATTTATTTTAAACCAATTTGTGGGATTATAGCTCAATCGATTTATTAAACTTTCATTATTTAATTTTTTATAACTCAAAATTGGATGATGGATTTATTTCAAAAAATGATGATATATAATCCATAATCAACTATACTTTGGTTGATTATATTTTATATAGTTTATCATTACAAATAATTTGGAGAGAAAGGAATAGGTTGAAAATATTCAAATGTGAAAATATAAAGATATACTAGTAATATTTATAATACAAAAATTAAAAATAACTTTAATATAGATTTGATCTAAATTATTTATTACTATACAAATTAGATAATGGCAAAATTTTAAAACTGAAATTAAATAAAATTTTTAATATTTAGTATAGATAAATAAATATATAATATATAATTAATATATCGTTTTATTATTAATAATTCTTTGTTATATTTTTGGTAAATTTCTAGTATTTAAAATTCAGTACTTTTTATTAGACTGAAATATTAATGCTTTATAAACCAATTAAATTTTACAGGAATTTTCTTCCATAAAAGTATATTTTTTAATTGTTTAAAGCAATTATAATCACATAGATTATAATTTAGTGAATATACTAGACATGGTAGTTTTTCTAATTTTTTTATATAAATTTTTTTATAATTATAACTTTGTGTATTATATGATCATTATGCAAATTTATAGGTAACTTTAATTTTTAATAAAAGTGTTAATTAGAAATAATTTTATTAAAAAAATATAAACTAATTAATAATTAATTTATCTATAAAATTATATAAAAATCTATATTCTATTATTAACTACTCTAATAGTTAATATTGGTTTATAAACAAAATATCTATTTATTAAAATTTATATAAAAAGTTGTTTTTACTTAACCTAATATTTTTTTAATCAAAGGTTTATAAAAAAAGTATTTATAATTTATCAATTATAAAAATTTAATATTAAAATCTCTATAAGTATAATTTAATATGTTTTATTTAATTATAATTACTCTGGTTATTTAAGCTTTTATTAAATTATAAGGTATCTATTTTATATATTTGTTGATTAAGTTTAAATATATACATATACATATATATATATATATATATATAATATACTTATATAATTAATATTAAAACACATAAATAATTCTCTAATTGAAATAAAACAATATTTTCTGATACATTTTTTACTTTATTATTAAAAAACAAAGTAATAATAAAAATTAATCTTTTAAATTTTAATAAATTTTAAATAATATCCATTTTAACTTTAAAATAATAAATTTAAAATTCAATGTTAGTTTAGGATGCATATTATTTTTATAAGCTTTTTACAAATCTTAAAATATTTTAGAGAGTTTATGGGTAAGTTTTAATAATTTTAAAGTAAAAGCTTTTTGAAAAAACCAATAATATAATTAAGAATTAAATATTAAAAATTTGCAACTATTTTTTTTCTTAGCTGATAATAATTATAATAATTATTAAAATTAAAATTAAAGCTTGATTGTCTCTTAATAATGTAGTTGACACAAAAAACTTGATTACTTTGATTAAAGATATGAATATCATTAATTTTACCTATAATAAAATATTGGATCTTTGTTAATTTATAATATAGTGTATATTTATGTATTAATACTTGGTCAAAGATTTATTACATTGGATTTGAATCACTGGTCATATTTTAAATAGCTATACTTATATAATTATTGGATGCATAACTTAGATTAGTCAGTATATAATATGTTACCTTTAAATCAATTAATATATAGGAAATTTACTAATATAAACTTAATTCTGATTAAAAATCAATTTTATATACGTCTATATGGTATACATACTCTAATTTGGAATAATCAGAATTGTATACAAATTGACTAAAATCAAAATAAACTAGTTAGAAATAAGTGATATTAAACTTTAATATATACCCTTGATATATTAAAAGGTAATATCTATTTATTTGTAATATACTTATTTACATTCAAATATTTTTATTAAATTTGAAATATTATTCAAATGAGCAAAAATTGATAATTATCAATCAAAAAAAATTGTTATTTTGAAAGATATTAATAGTAGAGATACTAAGATTGTTATATTATTATTATTATTATTATTATTCTCAAATATAGTTATATCAGTTCAAAATAGCCAAAATAGTAAAAATTTGATAAAAATATATGAATATTTTGACATAATATGATTGTAATCAATTCACAACTAAATAAAAAATCATTATATTATAGAATAGTCAATTACCAATTTAAACAAACTGTTTAGCAGTATCCAAAAGAGTCTGCTCAAAAGGAATAAAATCAATACCCAAATCTCTTAGCTTTTGAGCAGTCGATAGTTCTCAATTCCTTGGGATCTTCATCCTCTTGACTGGGAAATTGGATATTGGGGAAATGTTTCTTGAGTATATTAATGACTTGACTCCAAGTGACTGATGCTGAACATAGAGGGTATCTGCCATTAGCTTGTGGTTTATCGAGTGCTAGAATGTGTGCCTTGGCTACATCTCGAACGTCAATGATGGTTAAATTACCTGTTGGAATTAGATTAGTTATATAAGGATATTAAGTAATATATGTTTTCTAATTACCAGATGGATAAGAATTCGCCTTAGCACTAACGTAAGGCTCTACATACTTATTATTCTGGTAAGGTGATGTGCTTTCAGCTTCAAAATTAGTATATGGACTCAAGATAAGAGTAGGGTTCATAGTGATACCTCTAAATCTGTTCTTGTGCTTTTCAATAATTCCCAAAAGAGTCTCTCGGCCTTAACATTGAAGAATGAGTAAGGATCCTGCTCGGGGGTCTGAATAGGATTCTAATCGTATTCAGTGTACACTTTGGGGGAGGGGAGCTGGAAGTGGGTATACAGTTTTCAACGTCGAGGTTAAAATTATGGTTTTGACGGTTTGAGATTTGACATAGGAGTTTAACAAATTTTGTAGGCATATTGATTCATATAAGATTATAGAGTATTGATCAGCGAATATTTTGATGTTACCATTGACTGCTGGCTTGTACATACTATTCTCATAATTGTTATTTGGGCCAAAAATAACGGGAGTAGCAGTGTGGAAAACAGCTTCAACTTGAGAAATAGGCTGATCCAAAGATACTGGGGTAAGTCCGCACTGACCAATTCCAAATGACTTGGATACTTTTGCTGGAGCTTGTGCAATTTACCTACTTTGTTAGAATCTTGAGAATTTATGAAAGTGATGATGTGATAATAATTTTCGAGTAATTGGTTGATTAATCAAAAGGTCAAGTAGCCATTACCTCCAGTTATTAATACTTTTGTGAGTTCCATATTTACAAAGTTTGAAATATTCATTTTGAATTATTTGTCAATGTTATTTTAGTTAATGTTGGTTTCTATTACAAGTTTATATATCTAATTCAAATACTCCAATAAAAATAATAATAATTATTATATCCGTGTTACAATGTCATAGTTTCCTAAAATTTAATATTTTAATGCTTTGAATTTTATTAAAATGTATATTTAGATATCAGTTAGTCGATGATCGAGACAAAATTTGTAATAAAAGAATTCTCATATTGAACACTAATTATTTCTCCATATTCTAATATTTTATCAATTTTATATTTATTTCACTTAACTCATAATTAAAACTAGAATATTAAATTTATTATATAATTTCAACTTTAGGTTAATAATCTTTTATAGGAACATTGTTGAGTATTAATAGAATTGTATTATAATGGGTAAGTTAGCTATATCATGATAACAGGCTATACAAAACAAAATATTCAAATAAATTTTCTCATGTGTTTAATCATTCAATGATTATAATTTTTGACAAATTTCTATTACAATATTATTAAGACTTTTTATTGAATATATCTATTAAAGTATTGAGCTTATTATTGTTGTTTGGATATAATCGTACATTAATTTAATTAATATGAATCATAATATATATATATTATTTAAATAGAAAAATTTATATATTTTTGGTTAATTTTTCAATAATAAATAGAATAATTTAATATTTATTAGTAAAAAATTAACTGATAATAATCCAAGTAGCAACCCTTTGATTATAATTAGATTTGACTTTAGATTATGATTAAGCAAGATGTTTTCACATTTCTGAATTATTGTATTAGGACGTTGAAAAACTTCAATTGGATTTTTACAATATGCATTCATGTCTATCAAGTATCCATCACTATATTATTTGTTAAAAAAGATAAGAGTAACCCAAAGAATTCAACAAAAATGATAAACGCCTTCAGATATAGAAATAAATTCTACCTTATCAATAATATGGAACCCGGACTGCTAAATAAAACAAGTTTACATAATTACTGTGAAAAGATAGGAGCATTACAACGTCCCCATTAATCACTATTTATTAAAATATCCATAGATTGATCTTAGTTTATGATAATAAATAATTATTTCATAGAATACTATCAAAATGACACTATAATATATTTTGTATTTTACATAATTAAAATTTAATATTAATTGAAATAATTTTTTAATCTTTTTTAATATGATATATCAAAAATTAAAACTTTTATTGATTGATTAATTTGATTTAAAAATTCAAAAAAATAATAATATATATTATAAATATTAGTCATTATATTAATATAATAATTAATGATTTAATATTGATTTGACTTAATTACAATTATCTAACCCATAAAAATTATTATTATATTATAATGTATATTAGTAAGAAACAAACCTAGTCATCAAGATCAATGAATTAATATATATTGATAATGAGTTTAACTTATAATTTCATTATTTTATCATTATAATAAGATTGATTTTTAGTGATCAAAATAAAAATATTTAGTATTACAATCGATGAATTCATAAAGTTATTTTGAATCAAAATATAATTTCTTTTAATCATATTCAATTTAAATCAATTTAAATTTTCAAAAAAAAAATACAATATTAAATTTTATACATTAAATTATTATCAAATTGATCATAATTCTATCAATTTTTAATCTTATTTTGATACTTTTAAAGAATTGTACATATATTTTTGAAGGATTTATCTAATATTAAATTACTTTGATTACTCTAATCATATTAATATTGGTTGAACATGAATATTTAGCTCAATCTCTAAGCCTTAAAAATAGACATGTTTTGTATCAACATTATAATCTTGAAGAAATTTAAATTAATTTAATGCTTGTTAATAGAAAATTTGATATTATAGACTTGGTAACACAATTGGATTATTTTTAAAAGGAATTGCATCTGTTTCAATTTATTTATGTTTTTAATATAGCATATATAGTCTCATCACAATTTTGCAACTTGCTTAGCCATATCAATAATAGTCTTTTCATAGGGAATAAAGTTAATTCCCAAATCATTAATAGCCCTTGAGCAATCTGCCTGTCTCAAATATTCCGGATCTTTACCATTTTGTTCAGGGTATTTGTCATGAGAGAAGTTCTTTTTAAGGATATTAATGAATTCGGATCATCCTAAAGTCTTAGAGGCAAGAAGATATCTTCCCTTAGCATTTTGGTTTTCAAATGCAGCAATATGTGCTTGAACCGTATCTCGGACATCAACAATCATCAAATCACCTGAATGAATAAAATCAATATATTTATAATTGATAAATTTTCAGTAAAATACCTCCAGGATAGCTTTTAGCTTTTCCATTTACATAAGGTTCAATAAAGAAATAGAGATATTGATAGGGATTCATATCCTCCTCCTCAAAGTTAATATAAGGACCTAGGATCAAACTGGGATTGATTGATATGCATCTAAATTGATCACCATGTTTCTCACTGAATTCCCAAAACAATTTTTCAGCTTGTACTTTGGAATATGGATAGGGCATATCTTCTAAGCGTTGAACATTGTTCCAGTCTTTGTCAGTGACTGGATAGCGTTGAGGTGGTACCGATATAGCCGTCATTAGAGTGGATGTAATAATAATGGTTTTAACTCGTGACTATTTGAGACACGAGTTTAATACATTTCTCAAACCTGAATATTAGTTTTAATATTATTTGAATAGAAGATAATGTTCATATCCTTACCTTCAACAGCTGGCTTAAGCATATTATTTTGATAATCAGGATTAGGTCCCATAATCACAGGTGTGGCAGTATGAAAAACCACATCAACATTTTGAATAGTTTCATTTAAGGCTCCTACATCAAAGAGGTCTGCTTTAACCATCTCCAATTTGCTAGGGTATTTGGTTTGAAGGTTGAATAACTTTTGAACTTTTTTAGGATCATTTGAGCGAATTGAAGTAATTACATGATAACCTTTCTCTAACAATTCATTAACTAGTCTAAATCCCAAAAACCCATTTCCTCCAGTAACTAGAGCTCTTGAATGCTTTGTCATATTAAATTGTCTTTTTAATTTTAAAATTATAAAAATTTGAATAGTTAATTGAGGTGTTACATGTATTTATACTCTCACGTCAGCAAATAGACTAACCGAAAAGGTACTGATTGTTATCACCACAATTTAATGGTTTTCAATATCCACAATTTTTGTGAAACTCATTATAAAATTATTTTGTTAAGCAAACTAAAAGATACTGAATTTGTTGATTCAAAATTTTATGTTGAATCTTGGTTGATGCATTTTGATCTTATTATTAAAAATTCAAAATAGAATTGTTGAATTATTATATTATTTACAATGATCAAGCATTGTTATTTTATTTTGTAATATCATCTATTATCAATAAGCGGGAATTTGCTATTCAACTAATTACCAAATATTTCAAATTTATAAATAATGATATAATTTATATAAACTCATATATCGAGTTGGAGTTTAAAAATAATTAATGAAATATATTATGAGGAATATAATTGAAATGTAACGTGATAGATTTAAATTTGTAGTTGTTGTGATTTATAATAAGATAGTTGATAGTAAATGATTTAAATAGTTGATTTGGTGAATGATGCCCTTTAAATATGGACTGACAAAGCCACTATAAATGAGGAATAATATTGACTTAACTATCAAATTGAGACAGACAGGAATTTTCAAAATACAACAGTAATCAAACTAAATATATCATATATTCCTTAATAAATCAATTTACAAATTTTGTTATAAATTACATTAAATTCATAATTTGATTCATATTGGGTTTCCATCTAAGTATTTTATAATAATATATTCGATAAGTTAAACTTTAAGATAAGCATTTATATCTTAGCAATTTTATTAAATTTTTTGTATTATTATATTGAAATATATGTTAACATCAGAATACTTTTTAATTAAACAAATAAAATACAATAATGCTCTTGATTCAACTCGTGTTTAATTAATAAAGTTTGCAATATTGTTTTATACACCAAGATCCAATTATCTTTTTAATACACTAAATACATTATTGTGGAACTATATAATTTCTAATGTTATATCTAAATATATTTACGATTCTTGTAATCGTGTTTAAAATTATTATCTACATTAAAAGGTGATTTATTAATTAAATCCTATTTATAATATTTCGTAAATATGTACAATTGCTCAATATATTAGATTAATAATAAATTAAATTTAAAAAATTATGAACTTTTAATAGAAATTCTATAAAAGTTATTAAAAATTTAATGATAGAAGATTGTGATAATTATAAAATACTAAGAATGATATATTGGATAAATATATTTTATTGATTCTATGACTTAAATGTTAAAATCATAAAATGAATTATTTTGCTTGAATAAAATTCACTAATACAATTAATTAAGTGAATGTGGTTAGGGCCTCAATTATTACGAAATTAAAATTCTAATATTATAACCTATATTATCATCCTTATTCTTTCAAATATCTCAATATTTGAACTTCATATCAACATAGCTCATTTATATTTCTAGCATTCTATGGCATTAGTTTAATTTTGTTACTATTAGTGTCAAATTTATTCAATTATGGCAAAATTTTAAATATATATGTGAGATTAGTATCACAATAATTTAAATATATAATAGAGTTCAATATGAAATGAAAAATAATAATATTGTATTCATATATTTTAACATTCATTATTTTTAATTAATTTGAGAGTATAAAGACATGGTATTGAAAATTTTATTACATTTGGTGATCATATACCTCTATGAATTTGAACATTAAAATTATCAAAAGATACAAAGAGTATACTAAAGTTTACAAAAGCTGATAAACAAGAAACTATCTAAACTTGAATATTATATGATCTATAATTAGTTATAGATGAGCCACCGTATTGGCAAAACTCTAATGTATTGATTTAAACGAAATATAACAATGGTATTACCAATTTCATCGTTGATCATTTTACATGATAAATTTTTTAAACATAAAGAACCCAGAATAAATTCTACTCAATCGAGATTATCTACAAATATCAAAAATGTAATGATGTATATAATTAAAATCAACATAATGTTAAAAATAATATTATATATTGATAAATAAAATACCAAACATATAGTTCAAAAAACAAAGTTAAAAATATAATTTAATCATAATTTACCTACTTATAATAATTTAAGAGATATTCTATGATATTTGCATATACTATAATATTCATTATTTTAAATTATTTCATTGTTCAATTAAATGTGATGATAAAAAAAATAAAATTATTCTTTAAAATTTATATAATTTTTTTAATTATGATGAATAATATTATAAAAATATAATTTTTTTCAACAGTATTCAAACTTAAATAAATTTAAAATAAAATTCTCGTTAATTTTAAAGTAAAATTATATAATTAACATTTCTTAATTAAACCAACTTTAAAAAATGAATTATTCAAAGAGAAAATGATAATAATGATGTAATATTTTTTTCTATTCTTTTAATATGAATGCGGGTTATTAATGCTCATTTCACGAAAACAGAATCACAAATACAATTAATAGTCAATCTAGTGTTTTTAATATTATATTCAATAATTTGATAAATATTATTATATTTGCACTTCATGTAATAATGTTTTTCTGGTATGTTTTGTATTTTAATAAGCTGAATTGAATTTCTTTACATCCATGTTTTATTTAAATAATATAAAATGAAAATAGATTATTTCTGATATCCCTAATATGGTAAAATTAGAACAAATATCTTATAAAGGATGGTTAGTATTAAGATGTAATTCGGTATAAATATGATGCTATAAAATATGTAAGAGATAACATTTTGGAAAATCGTCTAAAATTAACAAGTTACGACAGATCAAATATATTGCTAAAACTGAATATTCAAGAAAATTCTATAGTGTAACAAATATAAATTCGTTGGAAAGATTAAATTATATGTCATACAAATCCACTATAAAATTTGAAATTTTATAAATGGAAAAGTAGAGTATGGTATCAAATGATGATCAAGGTATATAGTATGTCTTTTGTAGAATGAGATTGGTGTAAACTTTTGAATTGATTGATGCTGATTAAATAGAAATGTTTATTTGATTTAGAATTCTTATGATTAAGTATAAACAATCAATAATTACTATTATGTACTCAAATAATAAAAAACTTGTAAAATGAAAATATATTAAAAGTTTATTAATTATTCTATGATCAATAAAAAAATTCAAATATTAATATTTAATGCCACGTTTTTTAAAAATTGCTCGATTTAATCAAAATTGAATAAATGCAATGTGACAAGATATAACAGGTATTTAAATAAGTGAATGCGATGAATGCGAATTGATAAGTCATTTGCCAAAAAATAGCTAAAATTTGACAGATATAGTAGATAAATATTAATTTTATTGCTCTTTTGTCATCA
Organism: Conidiobolus incongruus B7586; assembly: GCA_000697335.1. Taxonomy (NCBI): domain Eukaryota; kingdom Fungi; phylum Entomophthoromycota; class Entomophthoromycetes; order Entomophthorales; family Conidiobolaceae; genus Conidiobolus; species Conidiobolus incongruus. Next base: position 14,921 of record JNEM01009961.1, read on the forward strand.
ATTTGATGAATATGACTGGTGAGGATATATTGGTCATTGGCTGAGATAATTAAATTGAAACAACATTCACGAAAATAACACGGAAAACGATAGGAATATTCATTTACCCGATTTTCCATCACCCGAATTTGAAAATCTATTTTAATTGGTCGCAAATATTGTGATCATATTGATTGGAAGAGAAAGTGGGAAACTTCACAATCCCAAAATATTTTATCATGTATAAATTGCTTCAAATGACTCATGTCAAAATTGAAAGTAAATTTTGAAAAATATATATTGTTTTCATAAAAACTTATTCTTAATTTAAGATAATCAATACATATTAATATTCTATATCTCTTGCATAGATTATTATAGTGTATTTTAGCCATTTATTCTATTACCTTATATCTTATATTTTGAATTTGGTTGTATAATAGATTAGATCGCTCCACAGATCACCTCATTTTACAACTGATCAATAATTGACATATATATCATTAATAGAAAAGTTTGAATATAATTAGAATTGAAGGTAAATATAACATTTACATATATGTAATAACACTTTCTTTAATTTTTCAAATTTTTAGATGTCACAAGAAACTCTCACTGAAACTCAACCTCAACAAATCGTTGAAAAAAACACTCAAGTCGAGCAAACTAATATTCCCACCGAAGAACAACCTGCTCAAGAAGGTAAAAATTCAATTCTATTTATTATAGTAAACAATAACTTTAATATTAGCTTTAATATAACTAAAGCTTTTTTTTAAAAAAAATTAATATATGATTAATTTACTAAAATTATATAAATTTTATAGGAGAATCTATTCTTCAATTGACCATTAACTTACCTTTCCCTCCCAAGACTCTCCAAGTTAATGTAAGTATAAGATCTCGGAATTTGAAATTTTGGTCTAAATCTTAGATCTTTAGGTTAATATTGCCGAAACTCTTCAAGATCTTCGTCAAGTTATTTTAGAAACTCCTGCTACTTTTGGATGCACTTGTTTCTACCTTGAACACAACGGCCAAAAATTGAACCAATATGTTGAATTAAGCTCTATTGAAGGATTATTGGAAAACCCCGTTCTAACCTTGGTTGAAGGTATATTTAAATAGTTTATTTAAAGCGCTTTTTAAATTATATACTTAACAATGTGATTTAGGACAATACAATGAACGCGAAGCTCGTTACCATGTCACTCGCATTCGTGAAATTCTACAAGCTGGAGGCTCTAAACTCCAATCTACATCAGGTGTTAACGATGGTGTCACTTTCTTGAAAAAGGTCACTCAACCCAATGTCCCTCAAGCTCCTGTTCAGAATCAAAAGAGTCACAAAGGCAAAGGAAAGTCACCTACTTTGAAAACTCCTCCTTCTGAACCCGCTGAAGAGCCCTTTGAAGAATACAACTTTGAAGATCAATCTCTTGAAATTGCTCAAATGTACAAATATTCTGAACAATCTTTACCTATTTGCGTCAAACAAATCACTCCCTCTGGTTGGAATCCTGTTTCTCCTCAACGTAAACTCTCTGGAGATCTCCTATATTTAACTGTCACTACTTTGGAAAACCGCACATACGAGATTTTATGTAACACTGAAGGCTTTTACGTTTGCTCTTCTACTGAAGAGATTTTCAATCCCAAGCCTTTGGATTCCAGCAAGCTTTACCAAGCCCACTCTTTAGTCACTCTTCTTAAGAATATCTCTCCCAAATTCAAGCATGGATTCACTCAACTTCAAAAAGTTCTCAATGAAACTGATCCCCTTGAAATTTTCCCTGCTTTTGAACCCATCGTTAACCACCCTTGGCTCACTCAACCCAGCAAGCTCACCCACGATACTGCTCGTGTTGCTGAACCTTATTTGGCCCATGGTGTTGATTTGCAAGAATCTTCATTAAGAGATTGGAATGATGAATTCCAATCCCTCAAAGAACTCCCCACTAACACTCTCACTGAAAGAGTTCTTAAGGATAGACTTCAACTCAAATTATATCAAGATTATATTGCCTGCTGTATCAAGGGTGCTATCGCTGTCAGCGAAGGCTCTCTCGTTCCCCTTAACCCTCACGAAGCTCCCAGCGCTCAAATGTACATGTACAACAACCTTTTCCTAAGCAAAGGATTCGATGGACTCAGCCAATTCGCTCAATATGGTGGTGAATTAGCTGCCTATGTCGCTACTGGTAAAGACATTGCTGGTCTTCAAATGGTCAACATGCTTCAAATTCCCGAAGTCCACACTTTGGGATCTGTTGTTATTGATTACAAGGGTGATCGCATTACTTGTCAGACTGTTCTCCCTGGTATCTTCCGCCAATTAGATAAGGTTATGTATGGTAGCAATGAAGCTGGTACTCATTTTGGTGATGATGCCGAATTCCACGAATTAGCTGGTAAGATTGCTCGTGCTCTTCACCTCAAGCCTCATGAAGTTGAAGATGCCGATGGTAAGAAGGTTATCCAAAACCTCTCTGTTGACACTAAAGGTTTGAAGGGCACTGATGGTAGAAAATACTTTGTTGATATGCACCGCTTCACTCCTGTTGATATTGAATTCTTGGAACAACACTGTGAAAACGAACAAAATGGTCTTCCCGTCTATCCCCACAAAATTGTCACCTTACGTCCTGAATTGATTCGTACTATTTATGATACCAAACTCCGTGCCTGGAAAGAAGAGAAGATTGCTGAAAAGAAGGCTGAAGAAGCTGCCAACCAACCTGAAAAGCCTGAAGGTGAAAAGGAACAACCCGCTGAATCAAACGAAGTTACTTTGTTAAGAGATGCCGAAAAGTACAAGATTGACGAAAGTGAATTTGACTTGAGATTCAATCCCGACGCTTTCTGCCACATTGCCCAACATGAAGGCAAAGAAAAGACTCCTGAGCAAATTCAAGATGAAGAAGAAGTTAGATCTGCTTCTCAATTCCTTCAAAACACCGTTATTCCCAACCTCGTTAAGGATCTTGCTGGTCAAGCTGTCACTCCTTTGGATGGTCGCTCTTTGACCAACTTACTACACGCCAGAGGTATCAACATGAGATATCTTGGTATCATCCTCTCTGAAATTGAAAAGCTTGAATCTGCTCGCTTAAACACTGTAAAGCACGTTTTCCTTCAAGAGATGGTCACTAGAGCCAGCAAAGTTTTCTTCCGCAACCATATGCAACAAGTTCCTAACTATGTTGTTAAGGATTGTATTTCTCACTTGTTAAACTGCTTGTTCGGTTCTTCTTCCAACCCTAATCCCAAGTCTTTCTACCGTGGCAAGACTACTTACGATTACCAATCTTTGACTTCTGAACAAGTTTTCGCTGAAATTATTAGTTTAGTTGCTCTTAAATTCCGTTACCATATCTCTTCTGAAGCTATTGTTGGTTTGAACCCCTTAGTCTTACTTAGAAACTTGACCAAGGCCATTGGATTTCAATTAGCTGCTAAGGATTATAAGTTTGCTCCTTCTCAAGCCCAATCTAACGGTACTGCCCATGCTTCTCACATCTTCATTCCTGATGATATCATCTCCATTGTTCCCAGAATCAAGTCTTGCCTCCCTCGTATCACTTATCCCGATGAAGCTCTTGAAGCCGGCAAGATCTACTTTGCTCAAGATCAAAAAGCTGAAGCTATGGCTTTGGTCATGGAATCTTTGACTCTTCATGAACAAGTTTTTGGTTTGATCCATCCCAATACTGGTCGTTGCTTCTCTGCTTTAGCCAGCTTACACTTCCACTTGGGTGAATACAAACTTGCCGAAGATTACCAAAAGAAGGCTATCTTAATCTTAGAACGTACTTATGGTCTTGATGATACTGAAACCCTCCATGCTTACCTTGAATACGGTTTCTACCTTTGCAACGTTAACAAGACTCAAGAAGGTCTCAAGCTTTTGGAACACGCCTTAACTATGTGGGCTAAACTATATGGTACCAATAACCTTGAAATTTCTTACATTGATCAAAACATGGGTATTCTCTTCCAAAAATTGGGTCGTCACGATCTCAGTTTGAAATTCTATCAACGTATGGCTAACACCTGTCTCGAATTATTTGGTGAAAATCACTTAGCTTTGGCTCAAGCTTACTCTGCTATCGCTAAGAACCATGCTTTAACCAGCGATTTCAAGCAAGCTCTCCAATACGAAAAGAAGGCTTACAACATCTACTCCAGCACCTTGGGAGAAGAAAATGAAGCCACCCAAAGATCCTCCAAGTGGTTATCTGATTTCACTTACCACGCCGTCAATGTTGCCAAGCAAGAACAATTGCTCGGATCTGCCAAGTTCCAACAATTAAAGGACAAGGCCCAAAAAGAAATGGAACTCCAACTCCAAGGTATCAAAAACTTGGATGAAGTCCCTGCCTCCTCCAAGGGACATTTGCCTATTGACCAACTCGTCAAGTTCATCAACGACGATTCCCACAAGAAGACCAAGAGCAGCCGTCGTAGTCGCGCCGCCAAGCGTAAGGTAGTTGTTCCCGAAACTTCTGAATCCTCTTAACCCCACTGCTCCCCAATTCTCAACCATCTTCAATTCACCATTAATTACAAATCCGACTGTATTTATCCCTAAGCTCTCTTTAACCTTTCTCATTCAAGTTTCTTTTCATGAAAGTTTAATTTATTTTTAGATAATTCCTTTATTATCTAATTTTGTTATTAAAAATTTTAAGTTTGTTATTCATATTAGAGCTTTCAATAAAAAAATTTTTAAATTTAATATTTTTGTTTAATGAGTTTTTAATTAATTTTTGAATAGATTTAATTTGCTGTAGATAATTTATTAGAAAATTATCAAAAAGCTTGAAATATGAGGGTTTTAATTGATATTAAACAATCTTAATAAAGATATCAATCTCCTTGTTTTCTTACAAATCACCCAAATTCAATTGTTTTTAATCCCATAAATGTGAAAAATATAATCTATCTATAAAAAGATAAGGTTTGAATTTGATCTCATTTTAATACCATAAATTGATTTTCCAAAAATAAAATTCTCAAAATTGTAATTCACTTAAAATTTAATAATATTAAATTTTCTTTACTAATATTTAATTATAATTATAATTATAATTAATTGAACAATTGATTTTTTTTCATATTTGAACCACCATTCTCGATTCGATATTGATGATTATGATCCCATATATTAATTTCACAATTATAAAATAACCCAATTTGTTAACCTTGTGAATTACCACTTAAGATAAATTCCAAATGAAACCGGCACTACAAAGAACTTTAGCCCTAATTAAACCCGATTTATATCGTCAATCCTTATTATTACCTATCGTATATCAAAAGTTACATGAGAATAATTTTAAAATTATCGAGAGTGAAGTTGTCAAGTGGAATTATTATCAAGCTTCAGAATTTTATAAGGAGCATGAGGGCAAGTTCTTTTTTGAAAGATTGACAGGATATATGACCAAGTAAGTTCATTGAATCATTATTGTAGTGTTAGTGTTTATATAGTTTGGTAGTGGTCCTTTTTTGGCCCTAGTACTGGAGAGAGAGAATGCTATTAAGGGTTGGAGAGAATTGATTGGACCTACGCAACCTGATCGGTAATATTATATATTCTAATTTGTCTATATTGCTACATTCGTTATATTCTGTTATAGTGCTAGGTTACAATCTCCCAATACCTTAAGATCACATTTCGGCTTGACAGATACTCGTAATTCTTTTCATGGATCAGGTAATTTTTTAATTCATAATTTGTAATTTATAATATTAATGATAGATTAGATTCCGACGAAAATTTCTTAAAAGAATACCAATTAGTATTCGGTAAAAATTATTGATAATTTTAGTTACGTTAAGATATTTATTGATACGTTAATTAATAATAAATGAACGTGATTATTTGACAGAGTATTATTGATTCTGTTTATAGAGTTTTCATTACTTCAGATAGTTTGAAAAATTGAAAAAAATATCCCATAATTATTTGATCCATTTCTTATTATATTTATATCAAAATTTTGTGACTTTAAAAAAACTCATATATATTTAATGTTTTCAAAATAATTATCACTATACTTTATTAACTATAATGTCACCGATTCCAACAATCCTAAAATTTGGAGGGTCAATATTAACCGACAAATCTCGAACCAATACATTCAACCCAAATTTCAATATTGATCAAGTGGCTTATAAACTTCTGAATCTATTCAATACGAATGAACAATTAATTCTAATTCACGGAGCTGGATCTTTTGGCCATCCTCAAGCTTCTGAGCATGGATTGTTGAGTGTGACCAAGTATTGGGATAATATTGGTGATGTAAATTATTTGGAGTTGTTAAAGTGTGAATCAATTAGAGAGTTATCAAATACTACTGTTGAGAATTACTATACTGACGAAGAATTAGAAAGATTTCAGTTGGGTGGAGATTTAACCCAAGAAGCAGTGAACCTACTTCACGAACATTTCAAACACCATTTAATTAATATCAATTTACCAATTGTGAGTATTCACCCCAGCGACTATCTCACAAGCGTCAGTGAAATCACTAATGACAAAAGTACAACAATTCAACTCAAAGGTATCCATAACTTACTCAACCATATTCAAAAAATTATCAACCAACGAAAAATCCCATTGATTCACGGTGATGTTCTCCGAGATAATTTAAACCGTTGCAAAATTATCAGTGGTGATCTAATCTCATATTTATTATGCTGTCATTTCAAAACTCAATATGATTTGATCGAATCGATCTATTTGACTGATGTTGACGGTGTATTCGACAAAGATCCTAAACGATTTGAAGATGCCGAATTGATTAAAGTGATTGAAGTGAATGCTACAAGTAGTCATTTGAAGACATTCAAAACTCACAGTGATCACAATAGTTCAGTGAAAGATATTACCGGAAGTATGTTAGGGAAATTGAAGTGGGCTATTCAAAGTATTAAGGACTGTCAATCAAAATGTCAAGTTAGCGTAATTAATTATCAAAAATTTATTCAACAGAATAATCAAATTCAAACTATTATTAAATTTAGTAAATAAATTGTGATTTATTTTTAGTTTATTGTATAATTCTATATTATGATAACTAATATTCCATATATTATAATTAAAATTTGGTACTTCTAGACAAGTGAGTCTTAATACCAGTCAATTCACCACCGTAAGAGCCAGTAGGCTTTTGCACCAATCGAGTAATGGAGCCAAGTTTCTTGCTGGCTTTCTCGAATTTCTTTCTGTTTTTGACACGAGGATTCCTCTGTTCCTTCTTTCTGCGGGGTGTGAGACCCTTGTTCTTGAGGATTTGATACGATGCTAAACGTTTGGTGCCTTCTTCGATGAGGTCGGGATTGTCGAATACACTAAAATTTGTTAGAATACAGCTATTGAAATAGAGTATGATTAATTACCTTGGTTCTTTTTGGACAGGTACGCGTTGAGGCTTCTCTTTAGGCTGAGTATCGAACAAGCCAAGATTGTCATTATATTCGTCATCCATACCAGTGGACACAGAGCTGGTAATTCTTCTGTTGTTGGGGTCTCTGTAGGGCAAGTCAACATCACCGCTATACTTAGGAATCTTAGCTCTCTTGCTGATGAGTTGGTTGATATGGGAGGCATGGTGCTTTAAGGAGCGTTTCTTGAACTTCTTGTCTTCAGCATCCAATTCGTCTAAGAATTTAGGATCATTGAAATCGGATGAGCTCTGCTTAGCGATGGCATTTTGACTCTTGGAAAGTTTCTTTCTCAAGCTGGCCAAAGTGGGCTCATGAATGGCCTTCTTGGGTTCTTTGGGTTCTGGAGGAAGTACAATAGAATCTAACATAGCATCGTCCAAATCCAAATCGGAGCCGTAGTCGGATTCTGGAAGATCGATTTTAGGAGGAGACTTATTCTTCTTAGATTTCTTGGATTTTTTAGTTTTAGTTCCAGTGTTAGCTTTTTTTTCACTTTCTATAAAATAATTAATAAAATGGAATTTGAAATGAATATTTAATATTACCTAAACGATCGATTTCTTCATTAACAAGGGAGCAAAGATCAATTTCAGGATCTTCAGATTGTTCCAAAGCATCGACAAGAGTATTCAACTGGACTAAAGTATCTAAGACGGGATGTTCTGTAGAGTTGGGAACTTGCTGAGACTTCAAGCTCAAATAATAAGCAACATTGGCAATGTAACACAAAAACAGTTCATATTTGAGGCAGAAGTGTCTTAATAAGGGGTTTTGATTGATGAAGGATGGCTTCTTCTTTAAACCTCTGATACGTTCAATAATAGGTTGCATAGATTGAGATAAAAATTGTTCTTTATCTTTCAATTGAGCCAT
>JNEM01009962.1:0-27830 GCA_000697335.1 Conidiobolus incongruus B7586
TAAAATTTTATATTGAAAATATTTGAACAAAATAATAATTACAAAGTATATATATTTTAAAAATATTAATTCCTTTATATATTATATTTTTATTTAATTTTTTAAAATTAATAATAAATTTGATAAATCAGAAATTAAAAAATTTGCTATTTTTTTCAAAATTAATAAAAAGAATTATTATAAATATTAAAAAAATATTAAATTTCTCAGATGTTTAATTTTGTAAATTATTTAACCAATAAAATAATATGATTTTAGATTATTACTATATTGGGATAGTAGTTATTGAAGGGAATGGGAATTTATTAATTTAGGTATTTTTATATTAAATTGAATAGTTTCTATTGGCTAATTATTCAGGATTTCCTTTTTTAGAGTAATTATGTTTAATAGTGATATCATTTTGTCAAAATATTATTTTGAGCAGGAAGATTTAAAAAAAATTATTCATAATAATACATTAAATAGTGTAATTTTAATAATATTTAAATAATCAAAATGTATGACGAGAATATATATATTTATTTTTAATAATATTCTTATAAATATTGTCAATTGATGAAAAATTATTTTATAAATAGTTTGAATCTTTGAATTAAAAATATTAGGAATTCAATCCAATACATACTAATAATTGTAAATTGATTATAAATTAATATTTCAAGTCTCATTTCCTAAAATTTAATCTAAATTAAAATAATAGTTAATATTGGTACTAAAAAGATGATAACCACGTCAAACCTCCAAAATCCCAATCATCTCTCCTGAAAACTTAAAATCAAATATTCTTTGCCGAACGATAACGACTTCAATAGTTTAAAATTTACAAATTGTATCCATCATAATCTTTTTAGAACCCCACAGCTAATAGCCATTGACGACAACAATAATCAAAGTATAACAATATGCAAGCACAGAAGAGACCTAATTCATTACCTAGTTGATAATTTTTATTTAGTGTTTTGGAATTCATCACTACTTTTCAGATCCCATTCCTTAACATTCGACACGTTTGGGACCTATCATCACGAATTATTAGCGGTATTAGACTCATGGGGAGAGTTACTATGTTTGTAATATGATGAAGAGGTACAACCAATTTTTCGATATTCCGGCCATTGCCAATTCCGAATCTCCAACTTGGCGGATGGTTAAAATATTATGAGCGATCAATGCGTTTTGACAGTGTTTCAATCTGATAACACGATTTTAATCTGTGGTCAACTACTTTGAAATGATGTCGAGGTGCGCCAAATCAAGGTGGCATCTATATCAGATTCCAGAGTCGATAATGATATATTATTCAAATTGAATGATTATTTGGCGGGTTGAATAATAAGCATTTAGATAATAGAGATTTAGATATCAAGCAGTTTACCAATCAATTTATTTTAATTGAGAATTTGATATTGGAATAGGATGGATTAGAGTTTATTAAGTTATTGTAGATAAAACTTTAATAATGTGTAAAAATATATGAAAGAATTAAATATTAATAAAAATATTTAGATTAAAAAAATTAAGAATTTGAAAAATAACAAATATAAAATTGGAAAACTAAAATATATAAATTTATAATAAATTATTATCCAATAATAAATAAGCCCTGGTAGCCTAATGGATAAGGCGTTGGCCTCCTAAGCCAAAGGTTGCAGGTTCGAGTCCTGCTCAGGGTATGAATTCTATTCTGGAATTGGTTTTTCAAATTTTTTATTCATAATAATTTTAACAATATTATAATATTTATAGGCACAATCCTTCCAAACATTTCGCCAATTGACTGCCTACAGAATTAGCTTCGGCGTCTTGTAACTTAGTCAACCTAAATTATTAAATTAATATTTTATATTATTTATAAAATCGATGTTTTTACTTCATATCCAATCTCAAAGTCTTAATCTCAAAAGGTTTAAACTCCAATTGTACAAATCCTTGAATTTCCCATTCTAAATCTTCGGAATTGTAGATACCTAGTTCATCAGATTTGATCTCTTCTTCGATAATGCTGACTTCTTTGATTGATGACACCGGTAATGGACTATAAAAGTATGAAATTACATTAAATTGAAGAAATTAAGTTATTGGGTTACCTCATCAATCTGACTCGAGCATGACCACCGTAAGCTTCATATAATCTAACTATCAAATGCTCGTCGAAGTCCTCGCTACGTTTGATAGTTTGCAAGAAGACGTTGGGATCACCTCGAAGCTGGAAGAGTGGACTTCTGTTGAAGTTAGGCTGGTGACTGATGGGCAAGTAGACCGAGGGTGTGGCGAACTCGTGAGCAATTTGGATGACGTCAGAAGCTAGGAAGCGGTTGGGATGAGGGTAAATACCATACTGGAATTCGTGCACCTTCATGTCCGAGTTCCAGTCCGGTGCTTTGGAACTGCGCAAGAGACTCAGACGGATCTTGTTGTCGTAGCATGCGTATCCGTACTTCAGATCGTTGACGACCGCTACACCATAGCCGTACTCGCTCAAGTCACAGAACCTGTGACCGCACACTTCGAATTTGGCGAGATCCCAGCTGGTATTGTAGTGGTTGGGGCGTTTAATATTACCGAATTGTGTCTCAAAATGCGCGTGATCATTCCTAATATCGAAGGTAAATTCTACTTTGAGGAATCTACGATTCTCTCTCCAATCGACCTTTGCATGGAAATCCAGTCTTGGGGAAATACTGGTCAACGATACCACGATGGTGGCAGAACTTCCCAATGTCAAATTATACTTGATTTCCAAACTAGCTACCACAGGTCCCATCTCTAGAATATTGACCGTAGCATCTGTAAAGTTCTTGAATTTTTCCAGATGGTATACTTCGACGTCCCAAGCGTCCCAGAATAGGGGAATGTCCTCGTAGAGTTGAAGTTGGTGAGCAATTGCTCCCTTAGGGATCAGTTCGCGATCTACGCGCTTGTCGTAGAAACTGATCAATTGACCTCTAGAGGTGAATTCAGCCTTGACAAAGCCGTTCTCGAGGTAGTAAATATCTTTGGTAGAGTCCATAGCAACAGAGACAGACTGGCCAGAGTAGACATTCTTTTCTTTTGTATATCCTTCCTTCTCATCAGTTTGTGGCGGATTCGTCAAACTAATAATAGTTGGTGTAAAAGGCTTCAAATCCAAAGCTGCCTTGTAACCCACCTTGCCATTATGCGAAATTTGGTCGAATTTCAAATCGTGATTCAACTTGTACTTATCTAATGGCACTTTGATAATTTCGTTGCGCGGCCAGCTCAATGTGTTCAAAACGCCCAGTTCAGTGATGACTTCATTGGTTTCCTTGTGGGCGTTGCGGTTGGTGTAGAAGATGTTGCGCAATGCATCTTCCAACAGGCGGTTGCCGAGTTGGTCGATTTGCTTGTAGTAGTCAAACACTTCTTCGTAAGCAAGTTCAATACAGGTACCAGGTAAGACATCGTGGAATTGATTGCATAAAGTCATCTTCCACATTCTGTTCAAATCGGTCTGTGGTACTCTGTAGCTGTTGTTCATTGCGTAGTAGGCATAACTGGATGCAACTTCAAGGTTATGGAGTAATTGCTCAGAGAGACGATTTCCTCGCTTGACGTCACCGTGGTTGGTGTAGGTACCTCTGTGCAATTCGAAATAGAGTTCACCTTTCCAAGTGACCATCTTGTCGCTGTCCTTCTCCAAATTGTGGTAGAATTCTTCGGGTCCTGTCATTTTTAGTTTGGGTAATCCATCCTAAGCAATATTATTTGCATAATGAGTTAAATATGATAGTTAAAAGGTACTTACCACATCCTTAAGTCTTCGATACCTCTCCAACATCTCAGGGTTGGGACCACCGCCACCATCTCCATTTCCAAAGAGTAATAGAGCTTGGTTGGAGTATGGACGATCTTTGTGATTTCTGACGCTGTTCAACAATTCGGGAACATTGACCTGAGCGACATAAGTATTACTGGGTGCCATATGCGCCAAAATGCTCGTGCCATCCAAAGCTTCCCAGTGGAAGGTAGTATGGGGGAATTCATTGATGTTGTTCCAACTGAGCTTCTGGGTGAAGAAGTACTTCATGCCACACTTTCTCACAATTTGGGGCAGTTGGGCGGCGTAGCCAAAGGTATCAGGTAGCCAAAACACCTCCGACTTGAATTTCAAGTGACGATTGAAGAAGCGTTGACCGTATAGGAATTGCTTGCATAGGGATTCGCCACTTGGGACGTTGGTATCCATTTCAACCCAAGTGCCACCTACTGGATGGAATCGGCCTTCGTTCACTCTGTCACGAAGACGATTGAAGGTGGAGGGGTAGTTGTCCAAAAGCCACTCAAATTGCTGGGCTTGGGACGCTGCGAAATGGTACTCGGGATACAGTTCCATATGACGCAACTGAGCCACCCACGAGCGACATACTTTACGTCTGGTCTCAGCGTAGGGCCACAGCCACGCAGTGTCAATGTGACAATTACCAATTGCAGTGAGTTCCATCTGAGCTTCACCATTCTTCAATTTTAAGAAATCTTCAGCCAACTTGATGCATTCGAAAATGGTATTGTAGTCGTCCTTGTTCCACACGTCCATAATCTTGTTCGCAACAAACATGGCCTTGTCAGCGCGATTACTGTCTCTTGGAGTGTCATTACTTAGCTGTCTTAACATTTCAAAATCGTAGTAAAGTCTCTGGACATTTTGATCTATACAGATCAGATCCGCTTCATAGAGTTCGTACCAAGCGTTGGGGTTGGGAGGATCGATTCCGTTAATTCCTGTCAATCCGTTGCAAGCCACTTCGATATAGTAGAAGAACCTTTCGTTGGGCTTACAACTCTGGGTCAGAAGGAACATATCACGCTGGCCATCCGATGCCAAACTGTACAGAGGTTCGCCACTACGATCGTAAATAAGGGACTCACCCCTAAAACTCCAATTCAATACTACATAAAACCCATTCCAATCTGGCGGAATTCTGATATTCACTTTAAACCAATGAGTTGACCACGTCGGTCCAATCACTACATTCCTGTGGGTCGTCAAGTACCTGCCCTTGACTGCCTCACTGAACGGAATCCTCTTCAAGTCAGGGACATCGTACTTCTCCAAAATTACCCAAGGAAAATTATTCGCCCTCCTGTGGAATAGTTGACTCCATAGGTTCTGATCCGAGAATTGACCACTCTGAAGGAATTTGTTGAGACGATCCCTAGTAATATTGTAATGTTTTTGCATAACCATCGTTTTAAAAATCAAACAATAAATCTAACCAACTAATCACTTCTAGATAATGATTTATTGTTGAAATAATGAATTTTGTTGAAAACGGTCCTCATCTCATAATTTATATCACTTCAATAATATTTCCAATTAAGGGTTTTATCGAGTATAATAAATTGAACAATATGCAGTGAATTGACGTCACCAAATTAATATTTAATCAATTTAACAGTCAGATGACTTCTTAAGGGTTAAAGAAGCTGCATAAATCTTACTATAATATAAAAACCCTCGCAATCTGCAGCTGATTAACACTACAATTCATATCTTTTAATATGTATATAATTAATGAATGTTAAAGTGAACTTAAATTTTTAATCTGAATAGTTTTTACTAGTACAGATTGGGACTAGTTTAATTAAATTATTGCATATAAATTCTATTAGTTTATTTTTCAAACCATCATTTTGGACAGTAATTTTGATCAAACACTTTTCAGAAATATAACTAATTCAATTCTAAAATAATCCTATCTTAAAAGCTCGCTCAATACTAATTAATTCCAAGTTTGAATAGTGTATATTGTGTTATAGATATTTTTAAAAATAGAGTTGATTGGTTGAATTCAAATTTATTTAATGAAAAGAGATTATTATTTCATTATAGCCTTTATTCCAATTTTTATCAATCAATTTTAAGATAATTATTATTATTCAGTATTATAATAACTAATTTGTTTCAATTCTTATTTTTAGAATATTTTTGTGGAATTAATATTCAGGGATTGGACGGAAGCTAGAGTAGTGACGATTGGTGAATGTGATAAGATATATTGTTCAGAATATGAATTACTGTCACGGTAGTCAGCTGCACTGATATGTTGCAATATAATTTAATTGTGCAGAATATTGTGAATAGTTCCACTATAGTATTCAAACTGGACATCAAGACTTTTGAGATGAAAATTCAGTTTTACCAATTCTTGAAATCGTGTGGAACTGTGTTAGCCGCTTTGAAAATATGACAATTGCTGAAGATTTGGAAGGTATTGACCAGGAAGGAGTTGCAAAAGGAATGACTGAGGATTTTTTAAATATTTATTTAATCCTTCGATTGGATCTTTGATTTGTTCAATACAGTCATTTTGCGTTAGTTTAAATTCAGTAAATTCGGTAGTTGTAAATCAATTATGGGTGTATCACTTTTGGACAATTGAAAAATTCAAATATGAATAAGACATAATGACTTTGAACAAGTTAATATATTCAAAATTTCGGTTAGTGAATCCAATGGAATGATAGTTGATGGCAAAATCAACTATTTCATAGATTCAAACTCTTCAATAATAAGAATAACCTACTAATAATTAGTCCATTTATTGTAATTTAACTAATAATGTCAAAATAACATTAAATCTTTAACAATATTAATATTTACTATAATGCCCAATAATTTCAAGTAATGATTTTGGATCTCTTTTGAGATAAATCAAAGTATAAAATTTATATATGATATAATTTCAATATTGTAACGGGATTGATAATAAAATTGTGATTCTACGGATTGCTAGTAGAATGTTGATAATAAGGAAAAGAGCTGCTTACTTGTGGTTTGTTTGATAGTTTGGGTTATGATTCTTTATTAGAGTTCAATAGGCTTCACAAAAGACCAGAGATGATGCAGAAATGGTACTCCGAAAGTTATCCTTTTATAGACCATTCGTCGGCCGTGGGTAGTGTAAACAAGTATATTAGATCTTCAGAAAAACGGGACCTTGAAGTGATGTGAGGGTATTCTGAGGTTATATCTCCATAAGGTTATGGATTGCTATATGAAGTTGGTCGGGCGAATTATTATTTAAGTAATCAAAATATAATTAAAATTTGTTAATTTAAAATATCAAGAGATGAAAGTGATTCAATAGAAAGTAATTGAATTGTTTAAAATAATAGTAAATAAAAGTATGATTCATTAATAGAAATTTTTAATATAATTCAATTACTTGGTCACACTTAATTGATTAAATATCCATATATTGATCAAAAATTTATCAAATTTTAATAATCTCTCAATTAGGCATCTTTACCATTCCAAGTTTTATCCCAATTTTCAAATTATAAATAATTTAATTTTAGTTGAATAAATATAGGAATTTAAAGCAAAAACTCTAATAAGTAATGATTCAAATCAAAAAATTTCATCAAGCCTCATTCAGTTTAAAATTTAAATGAAAAGATGATGTTATGGTTGAAAATAATCTCGAGATTTTTAAATTTTCGGTATTAGAGAGTTTAAGCTTGAAAGTTTTTTAAATATTAAGATTTTTATTAGTAGGATTTGAGTGATCTATAAGGTGGATAGTTGATCAAAATGCGATGATGATTTGGCTAAATAATTTAAAGCTACTTGATTTTTTCTTCGCTAAGTTCGATAACGGAATGGTTTTCGCTGAATTCGTTCGTTTCTATAATTTTCGGTAATGGATCTTGAAGTTGGACATTTTCGGAAATTCGATTCTCTTCGGAGCTGGTATCTAACGATGGTTGGGACTGGATAGATGACAAGATGATACGAGCCTTCTTCCTGTTGAGTCCCACATTTTGCACGAGTGCTATGGCGACTAGCGCGATGCAACTCGTAGGGATTAAACTGTACCAAACGTGTTTGATCGCTTGGATGATGGCCACTTTGAATCTTGTGAGTGCTTGAGGGTCTAGTAACCCTATAATTTCCAAAGAATTCTCTAATAGCTCGTGTGGTTCGAGTTCGGGGT
Organism: Conidiobolus incongruus B7586; assembly: GCA_000697335.1. NCBI lineage: Eukaryota > Fungi > Entomophthoromycota > Entomophthoromycetes > Entomophthorales > Conidiobolaceae > Conidiobolus > Conidiobolus incongruus. The sequence continues at coordinate 7,962 of JNEM01009962.1, forward strand.
TAGATTGCTTGATTAATGTTTCAAATCTCACTAAGAATATCGAGCTGGTGATAGACATGCCGATCACATTGCCCAGTTGGCTAGCAAGGATTACAACGAATGTAATGGGTGCAATGAGGTCTGATTTGGCGTTGGCATGGCAAATTAGAACCAGGGATTGATTCATTAAGCCAGTACCTATGCCCACAAGCGCGAGAATGATGAATTGGCCGACGAATTTGGGTTCAAGGGAGAGTAAAAATAACCACACTATTGTACCACCTGATAGGAGAAGACCTCCTAACCTCCCCTGGATAAGATACCATCCAGTACGTTGAGTGATGAACCCACTTACAATACTCGCTACAGCAATTGATTGGGTAAATGGGAGTAGATAAATTCCTGAGGAAGTTGGTGATATGGAATGGACCCCTTGAAGGAATTTGGGATAGTGGTAAATATATCCTAGGACTTGAATCCCAGTGACAAATGACACCAATAGAGCCAAATTATTGTTTTTTGTAAACAATTTTGGCGATATTATTGGATCTTTGGCTACTTTCAATTCAATATAGACGAAAATAATCAATAGGAGACAACCAATACATAAAATTGTAATCACCTGCCAAGCTCTCCATTCATAGTCGTTTCCACCCCAGTTCATGCCCAATAACACGCAGCAGATGCTCGCTACCAGCAGGATACAACCTGCTACATCGATCCTTTTGATGCGCTGCCATATTGTTTCGGGCAATGGCGCTTCATGGACAAGGATAAATAGGATAATAAATGCTAGTGCAGAAATTGGAATATTGATGTAAAAGCACCATCTCCAAGTGCCCAAATAATCGACAATGACACCACCCAGAAGTGGACCAAAGCCACTGACTAAAGCGCCGAGCGCGCCCATAGTCCCGAGGTAGGATCCTCTCGACTCGAGAGGGAGCAAATCAGCCAAAATCACATTTGGCATCCCGCCAATCCCGCCCGATCCAATGCCGGTCACACTTCGAAAAATGATCAACTCGAGCAAATTTCGGGACAGGCCACTACCAACACTGCCAGCGGCAAAGATCAAAAGCGAAAGCAATAGTGTATTTTTGTGACCTATTACATCGGCCATCTTGCCATACACCGGTTGAAATGCTGTAGAAGTCAGCAGGAACGAAATTGCCACCCAATTCAATTGACTTTTGGTGCCATCCAATTCCTTCGATATGATGTTGGTATTTGTTGCCACAATGGTGGTATTAACACCAGCTAGCGATCCACACAGTGTGAGAGCGAGAGTGATGAGGATAAGCTGCCACTGAGGGGCATGATATCTCAAGGACACTGATGATTTAGGAGAAGGCAAATTCAAATTAGCATCGATGGGATGAATACTCTCAGAAAAAGTTCTAGTAAAAGTTGGATAAAACATTAACTACAATATTAATTAACAATCAATTTCTATTAACATTGATCAACAGAATTAAATAATTATTAATATATTATTAATTATTAAGGAAGATATAGGGAAAGAGGTAGAAATAGAATTGCTTATAATATCTGTTGGTTTATATATTAGGTGACATTAACAATTATGAATTTTGACATTGTATGAAACTTGATGAAAATTAACTATTAATTCTATTTAAATTGAGAAAATTTTAATTATCTAAATTGGACGATTGTTACAAATTTATAAAAACAATTTGTAAAGGTGTTTTGATTTTAGCCGAATCGGTATTTCTATTGTAATGGATATATTGAATATAAAACATAATATGATTTCAATAATTTTTTGATTGCTAAATATTTCTACTATTTTATTTTTGATAAATAGTTAGATTTTTTATATCAAATTTGAAAAGTCAAATGGTAGGTATGCTTTGATTTGCTTATACAATAATATTTAATAAAGCAATATCCTGGAAATTTTAAAAGCTCTAAAATATTTTAATATAATTGTGTATTATAATATATTGCTTCTAATTTTAACAATATCCACTAACTAAATAAATATCCAAATAATGATATATTTACTATCACAGTTCTCAAAAGCAAAAATTACTCTGAATCCAATTTTGATCGTATATCTAATTATTTCAAAATACTCAAAAGGATGAATGATCTTACTTATAACTAAATCATTAATCTATAGATAAACTATATCTCTTAAAACCTTAGCCACATCTTTAATTTGAAAATTTGTTACTATTTTCAAATATCAATCGATGATTTAATCACAAATTTTTACATTGATTTGAGAGTTGATAAAATTTATTATATTTTGAAGGTATTTGATATTCTTAAAGAATCAAGGTATAATATAAGTCTTAAAAGTGCAATATAATTTGATATATTAATATATTTTATTATCCTAAAATCGAATTAGCAACCATATTGAATTAATTTATTTATTATAATGAAATCATTAATCCAAACACCTAAAGTCTGAAAGTTTTAAATTAGTAAATGACCAATGGTTAATTTCAATACAGATTTAGAAAATTTATAAGTTGATTATGTATCAAAAATATTGCAATATTCCTAGTACTTTGATAATGCTATTATGAGTTTTTAGTTTATACATTTCAAGTTATTCAGTATTAACACCGTTGATCTAATTTGATTCTTTTTGATTAAATCCTTTGAAATCATTTCAAAAATTGTTTGAATTTTGAATAATTCGAGCTGTATTATAGATATATTCAATTTAGATAGCTATTGAAATCAGTCGAGTATTATTAGTAATGGTTGATTCCTTGAAATTTCTAGTATTGTTGAATAACATATCAATTTATCCAGATAATTTTAATTGATAGGAATTAATAAAAAATTGACTATTCAATATATGGTGTGCTTTGCTGAGGATTATAAATGAAAACATTTTTTGTTAATGGTATTTTCCAGATTTAAAATGAATACAAATAATTAAAATTAATAAAGTTTATAATTAAAAAGATATATCTAATAAAACATATTAATCCTAGTATGATTAACTTAAGCATTATGTCTTGATTGTAAAAATTTTGTTTTCAAGTTGGAAATTTTTATTTAAGCTAAAAACTTCGCTGAAATCAGATTGATTTCTATGAATTTTGTTATAGTGTATAGTAAATAATACTATCGATTACTAAATTTTGAAAAGATTCTGGTAAAGAAGCATTGGTAATAGCTGTGTATTAAATCTATAAGTTTATCTACTTATTTGCGATATATATAATATAATTTTGATAGTAATTCTAATGATTTCATTATATTGCCCATATTTGGAATATAACACCGCATTTTTCTGTAATTCACATCAAACTAACAAATAAATTATAAAAATTTTCAAAAAGAATTATGGGATCAGAGATTGATTATGTCAATAGTTTAAAATTTTGGAATATTATAAAATTAATTTTTATCACTTCATTATTGTAGAATTCAATTTTTCATATAAAAAAGAATTTGGTTTAATTGAGTGACATATTATATACCATACATAAATATTATAATATAAAAATATAAAAGATTTATTCAATATGTATCAAGATTATGACGACGAATATATTCCTTTCGAAGTAGATATTTCTACTTCCGTTTACGCTGCTGCTAGAAAGCAAGATGCCGACTTTGGTAAATATATTATATAATATCTATTAAGTACTTTTAAATATTAATTATAATATTTAGAACAAAATTTTCAAATCAGTGACGAAGCTGTCAACTTGCCGGAAGATGTTAAAAAATTTATTTTAAGTTTTCACCGTAATTTATTATCTAGATCGGTTTTCGAATTACACTACATTTACGAAAATTTATTCAACAAATTGACTGATAAATATTATACCAAGCAAGCTTGGCCTGAACCCGAATTGATCGCTGGGTTGGTTGGCGATGGTAATATTATTATAGATGATATTAAGGGTTTTTACTAATATTGGAGTTTAGATCAATTATTTTTGACCTTGTATAAAGAACTCTACTTCCGTCATATTTACTCCAAACTCCACCCCTCCTTGGAAGTCAGATTCCAATCCTATGAAAATTACTGCAGCTTATTCAATTATATCTTAAGTAAACATTTTAAATTATATATATATATATATTATAATATGCTAATTTTTATTAGATTCTGATGGTCCTGTCAACCTTGAATTGCCCAATCAATGGTTATGGGATATCATTGACGAATTTATCTACCAATTCCAATCCTTCTGCCAATACCGCTCCAAGGTTAAGTCCACCAATGATGAATATGCCGCCCTCCAAGAAAATTCTAATGTATGGAGCTGCTACTCTGTCCTCAACGTCCTCTACTCCCTCATCCAAAAGTCTGGTATCAAAGCCTCCTCGGACTCCAAAGACGTTGCCGAAAGTGTTGACAAGTATAAGAATAAGACCCTCTACAAGAGTCTTGGATTCTTCAGTACCATTGGTCTCTTGAGACTCCACACTCTTTTGGGCAACTACACCGCTGCTTTAAAGACTATGGATGGTATTGAACTCAACAAGCGCGCTTTGATGAACCGTGTCACTGCTTGTCATGTCACTACCTTCTACTACGTTGGTTTCTGTTACTTGATGCTTCGCAGATATGCTGACGCTCACCGCTCCTTCAGCCATATCTTGGTTCACATGAGCAGATCCAAGAACTACCAAACCAAATCCTACCAGTTCGACCAAATTAACAAGAAGGTTGAACAAATGTACGCTTTGCTCTCCATCGTCGTCGCCCTCTATCCCACCCGTATTGACGACAGTATTGGCTTCAACTTGAAAGAAAAGCACTCCGACCACATTGCTAAGATGAGATCAGGATCAGAAGGTTTGGCTGTTTTCGAAGAATTATTCTTATACGCTTGCCCCAAGTTTATCTTCGCCAAGCCCACCTCTCCCGTCGTTGCTGAAGATGGTACCTTCACAACCGTTGAACCCTATCAACGCCACTTGCAAGTGTTCTTGGATGATGTCAAGGTTCAAAGCCTCTTGCCCACTCTCAGATCCTATTTGGGCTTGTACACCAGTCTCTCCGTGTCTAAATTAGCCACCTTTGTCGAAATCCAACCTGAAGAATTGTTGGCTCAATTAATTGTACTCAAGCAGAGATCCTTGCAAAAGAGATGGGTGTCAGGCAGCCTGTTGAGCGGCGAGCTCCACCTCACCAACGACATTGATTTTGTGATCCAAGGGGACATTATTACGATTAGTGAGATTAAGATGAGTCGTCGCACTGGAGACTTTTTCCTCCGACAAACTGCCAAATTCCAAGATTTAATCGATCATTTAAACAAGTCTAAACAATAAACATTTGATGTTATTAGTTTTTATTGATGATTAGTTTGATGTAAAACAGTAATTAAATCCTGTCTAAAATGATTTAATAAATTTCGAAATTCTTTTCGATTTAAATTTTCATTAAATATAATTTCTTCTACGTGATACTCCCCATTGAAATATTTGAGACATCTGAAGAATAGATTACGGATCTCTTTGGGTTTCGTTTGCACAACCCTTTGAATCCAGTCTTTTTCCAATTCACTCGCTTGGCCGGGTGGCGATGCGAGTGCGGTGCGATCGATGGGGACGTGGTATGGGATATGGTCGCCCGAGGTGGTGTCCATATACGTTCCACCTTGATCGAAGCCCATTTTGACATGGTAAGGAATCATAAAATAGATGTAAGTATGCAATTGAATGACCAGTTTGTATCTTAACAAAAACTCTGCAATTTCCAAGTATTTATCCCTAGCATCATTGGATTGAACAAGTGAGGAAAACGGCTTTGGATAGTTCATTCCTTGCAACAGTTGAATTAAATTGAATTGCGGGAATCGTTGCTCAAATTGAGCGGCTAATTCAGCTAAGTTATCGAATGAAATATCTGGATTTACCATGTACACATTTTTGAGATTAATCACATCAATCAGTTTCGCTTTGTTCCAATAGATTAAATGCGCACTAAGACGGTAGATTTGCGCAAGGGAACAATCTAATAGCTCATGTAAATCTGATAAACTGAGACTTGGAGATATCGCATTGATCATACGGATGAGTAAAGGGGAACAATCTGGCGAAAGCGAGTTCAAAATGGTTTCTTTGCTGTCGAGCAATAACAATGCATGATGGGGTCTGAGAGATGGATAGGCGATGTGGTTATCAACTGTATCTTTAAAAAAATCGGTGGTAGGATACGTGATGGGTGCCTTCAAAGTGAGTGTTAAGTAATCATTAATAGTTAAATAACATGCTTGCTGAGTAGTAATATCATAAAAGAGCTGACTGATATCTCTAGCCAATGCACTATTCAACTCCAACTTCTCCATCAATTGATCTGGCGACTGTCGATTGGCATGAGCGTCATCCACTAAATTTAAAATAGTAGTAGTTTGTTGCTGAACGTAATTGCATCGCTTTTGTTCGTACTGAAGGGCTGTGATAAATTTGGAAACGACATGGTTATAGAATTGATTGATCCAGTTTTCAGACACTTCGGAAGTTTTTAGACAAAAAATAATGTTAAACATAGTAATTTGATGTTGGTAATAAGTGTCAGTAGGAAAAGAATTGTTACGTGTGATTGATTTGGCTGAAGTGGGAGGTGATAAATGCTTATTATTAGGATTGGATGGACTCGGGAGCGCTGAGTTATGTTGATAAAACAATAAATTCTGATTGGAGCTGTTTCTAGATAATATACCATTAGTAGGAATAGCTAAATGCTCATAACTAGATTCTGTAATCAGAGATGGAAGACCTAAAAAAGTATATTCATCAATAGTTAATTTAAACTTCTTATTACACAAAGAGTGCTTTGGACAAAACATATTTGATAATAATTCGGTGTCAAATCCTAATACGGTCTCATAGATTGACTGGCTATATGGGTCTTGACCATTACTCTTTGGTGATTCGATATTATTGTGATTAGGTGAATTAGCCTTGCTGAGAATTGGATTATGGTTGGCATTACCGTTGGAAAAAGGCTGTCTTGGAAATTGGTGAACAAAATGATGGCCTCTAGTAGATTCCACCACCATCATAATAGCCTGAAGTGGTGACATTGTTTTTAAATTATTGAAAATATACTTCAAATTGGAAACAGTCAGAATCATACAATTATAAATAAAATATAAAAATTGTAAATTATGGGATTATTTATAGTAATTATTTATTTTTATTTAATTTCATATATCGAAACATATAAGCTGAAGGGTCTCTCAATCCTAACAAACTTCCTATTTTCTTCCAATCTTTCCCGCATTTATCCACGTATTCAATCAATTCCTTATCTTCTTCTGGACTAAATGGAATTTTCTTATTGTTTAAATTCCAATTGAATTCCCAAAATCCCTGTAGTAATTTGACGTTGATATTGGGAAAATGTCTACCAATAAAATCCCAGTTGGAGTCGTATTTTGTGACTAATTGCTCTAATTGGAGTCTTAGTTTGCGATGGTCGATATATACACCCGGCTGGGTCAATCTCTGCAATCGTGTTCGAATTCCCCAATATGATCGTTTGACGGGTAGTAAATGAATATAGCTAGAGATATTGAATCCATATTGCTTGTATAACGACATCAACGCCTCATCCTCTTCAATAGACCATCTTAAATTCTGATCATTCAAATTAGATGATGACAGCCATCTCGTCCTACACTGCTTAGCACTTCGTGTGCCAATCAACTTAGATATACTGCTAAAGTCATTGGGATACTGCTGCAATCCCAGATTAAATAAACTAATCTCCTTGGAGGACCACTTACCTAAAAACATTATAAGGACGTTATAATAATTATATATTGAATCTATATTAATTACCATAATTCATTGAATTATTATTCAATACAGTTTCATCATTAATCCAATTTAATCCATTCTCATCATTAAATTTAAAATAATTCCAAACTAAACGATAATCTTGATATAACAAATGATTTAGTTGACCTTTTAGTTCTTGGTTATATTTCATTTCATCCATCTCTACATTCAAATGAGTTTGAATAAGTTCTAATTGATCTTGAGATAATTCATTTAATAATTGATTTAATTTAGATTTTAATTTGGTTACTTTTCTGTAAGTATGACCGTAATTGTATTCGCTATAATGTAATTGATGAATTTTACTGATTGAATAGCCCTGTGATAAGTATTTAATAATTTGAAACTGTTCCTGGAGTTGATTGAATTTGGTAATTGATTGCGTTGAATATGAATGAAAAGGATATTTAATTAGTTTGTTAATTAGTTGAGATGCTATTATTCTTTTTGGGATTAATATCATGGTAAATAAATATGATTAATAAGATACTTCTTTTATCAAATCACATTCTCTATTTGAATTAGTTTTAATTCTCTCAAAATTATTTGATTATTTATGGGATTTGAAAAAAATTCTAATATCAAATTTAATTATATTATTGTGTTTTGTAATAAGTTTTGTAAATAAAGATGGTTGTTAGAAAAGTACTCGTAATACAATTTAGTAAATTATTTATTAATCCTGTATTCCTTAAGGCTTACTTACTGTTGAGATGTCGTAGCAGAATATCCAGAAAAGCCCTTTTCTATTCTTGTCACTTCTGGGTTTAATTCGTTCAGTGAGTGACATTGGATTTAGATAAATTCTAATAAAAGGAGGTAAAGAACATCATTTGATTATGGACCAACAAAGCCACTATAAATGAGGAGTAATATGGACTTAATTATCGAATCGAGAGGGGCGGGTATTTTCAAAATACAACGATACAAAAATACAAGAAATTGTTGGATGTTCTTTAAACTATATACACGAACTTTTAATGTCATTAACTATCAAAAAAATTGCCATTAAATATTTTCTTCCAATAATTTGAGTTTATAATCATACCCTATTTTTTGAATTTCCCAGCTTTTTGATTTTAATTTTATATATTCATTTTTGAAAATTATGAATATTATAATTATATAAACCAATAATTATATGTGGATTAACCATAATATACTTTGAACCGTATCCAAATTATAATATTTTCTCATTTTATCAACTATATATATATATATATTATATAGTTGTTTGATTTATTTGTATAAATTTAATTAAATGAATCAATTAAGCATCATTCAAAACCATGGATTTTCAAGTTGTCAATAATTAAGATATAAAAACTCAAATGCTGTTTTAATATATTTATCATTAAATAATGTCAAATAAAATCATCATATTTAATTTTTTTCATCATATTTTTTAAAATTATATAAATTTTTGATTATAGTTTGTAAACCATGTTTGTCAAAAGATAATATTCATATACAGAAACTAAAATGCTTTATAGTTGCCAATACAATATTTGATTGATTTTGAATATGGAACAATTTATTAATAATGAAATAAATTATAACTCGTGATTCTTCGTTTAAATATTTGTTAGAGTATTTTTTGAGTCTGGATTCATATTTAGAATCCTAGTAATGTTTATAAAATTCAAAAATTGGAATTTAGGCCTTTCAAAATTGAAATTTTTCATTAAATAATATCGTTAAAATAAGGTTGAGAGATATTAGATAATTGGAATATTTGTAAAATATATTTTCAAAAATTTACTAATTAATTCTGCATAACAAGTAATTTTTATTTATAGTTGAGATTAGGAGAAATCATATTTGATATTGACTTTTGAAATAATTAAAATATTTTGAACTTATATATACTAAATCTATAAGGATTATATAATTATAATTTTTAGATAGTTTATTAAATTTATTTTCCTTTTGAAAAATTTCAAACTATATTCATTACATTATTTATAATTACCAAATTTTAAATCATCAACAATGATATTGGTGTCACTATATATTTAGTAAATTGAACAATATAAAACTAAGTATATACTACTTTCAGCAATGTATATAAGCTTTGATTTAACCGTTATTGATAATTTATAATATTTAAATCAAATAATTAATTGTTTCCAATTTCGAATTTATTTGAGTACTTCAACAATGTAATAATTATATTAATAATTTTCAAAATAGTACCACCACTTACACAATGATGTAATGAATTTAGTGTCCAAAGTTGATATGAATGAATAATTAAGGATACTCTATTACTATATTTAAAACTATATAGACATACAACTGCTTTAAAGCAATTATTAATAATGGGTTTGAAATCATAATTGATTATCATTGATATTTGAGAGTCATAAAAAATTAGGTATGAAATTGAATAAATATAATTTTTCAAATAATCAAAATGTATAAAAAATAATAAAATAAAGAAATAACTCTGTTACTGTTCCTTTACAAGTTCAGCACAAATTATTCTTTATATTGAATTTAAAGCGCTATAGGTAATAAACTATATTATTTAAATACTGATAGATTCAATTATAAGTATCATAATATCCAATACTCAAAATCTGAAAATCAAATTAACAAATTAAGATATAATCCCATAATATTAAAATTAATTGAAAAGAATTAAATTCAAGTAAATCTAGTCAATACAATAATAGAATTACAATTTGACATAAAATTTTAAAATTTAGCAGCCATTTTATTATCAATTATATACAAATTGCTAATTCATAATTAAAATTACACAGAATGTTAAATAACAATTCTAATCAAAAAACGCCCCTGTCTTTAGAGGAGTTAAAACAATTAAAACAACAAAATGCCGACTCTTTGAAACCTAGATTCTTATCAAAAGAGGAAAGAATGAAATTGGCTATTGAAAAGAGAGAGCAAGAAGTAAGAGAAATGCGTCGACGACAGGAGGAAGAAGCTTTAAGAAGAAATGAATATTTAAAATCATTAAGAAAGGATGACGATAGAGATAGTTATAATGATAGGGGCAGAGAAAGAGAAAGAGATAGGGATAGAGATAGGGATGACGGTAGATATAGAGACAGAGACAGATACAGAGATCGTGACAGAGATAGAGGAAGGGATAGAAACAGAGATAAGAGGAGAAATGGAAGGGACTATGAAAAACGAGATAGGAGTCACTCTCCTTCGGAATCCAACAAAGATACGTCAAGACCTATTTTCGATGAATCTTTCAGAGAAAAAGAACTCCAAGTGATCAGAGTAATATTATAAATTTAAATAAATTTAATTTTGATCTAATTCGACTTTAGGATACCTATATGGGCTCCAAATCAAACAAGAGAAAACTGCGCCGTATGAATGAAAAAAAGTTTGTTTTCGAATGGAATGAGGATGAGGACACTTCTCAAGATTATAATCCAATTTATGCCAACCGTCACCATGCTCAACTATTCGGAAGAGGCCATTTTGCTGGATTTGATATAAGAGATCAACAAGCTCACGACTCCTCATTTTATGATAAATTATTAAAGGAAAGAAGATCAGATTATGAAATTAAACTGAATGAGTAAGAATTATAATTAATTAATTAATTAATATCACTAATTAATCTTTCTTTTTAGTGCCATGTTAGATCGTCAACGTGAGAAAGAATTACGGTCCAAGTATGATGATCGTCACTGGTCTGAAAAGCCATTAGAAGAAATGAAAGATCGAGATTGGCGTATTTTTAAAGAAGATTTCAATATCTCTACCAAAGGTGGAGATATCCCTCACCCTATCAGAAGCTGGAAAGAATCAGGGTTGCCTCCACGCATCCTTGAGCTTATTGATCAAGTAGGATACAAAGAACCCACTCCAATTCAACGTCAAGCAATTCCCATTGGACTTCAAAATAGGGACATTATTGGTATTGCAGAAACAGGTAGTGGTAAAACTGCCTCATTTGTCTTGCCTATGTTGGTGTATATTTCCAAACTTCCCAAATTGGATGAATCAAATTTAGCAGATGGTCCTTATGCAATCATTCTCGCTCCTACTCGTGAATTAGCTCAACAAATTGAGCAAGAAACTCTAAAATTTGCCAAGTTAATGGGCTATAATTGTGTTTCCATTATTGGTGGTCATGCAATTGAAGAACAAGGATTTAATATGAGAAATGGTGCTGAAATCGTTATTGCTACTCCTGGTCGTCTTAAAGATTGTTTAGATCGCCGTATTTTAGTTTTGAATCAATGTACTTATGTGGTAATGGATGAAGCTGATCGTATGATTGATATGGGTTTTGAAGCTGATGTGAATTTCATTCTTGACGCTTTGCCTGTCTCCAACATTAAACCAGAAAATGAAACGAATAACCTTGGAATTGAATCAGGAAAGATGTATAGACAAACAGTGATGTTTTCTGCCACGATGCCTCCTTTAGTAGAGCGACTTGCTAAGAAGTAATTTAAATAATTATACATTTTGTAACCTTAAATCTAATAATATTTTATTTAGGTATTTGAGAAGACCTGCAACCGTCACAATTGGTAATGTTGGTCAAGCTGTAGAATCCGTTGAACAGATTGTTGAGATGATTAATAATGAAAATGCTAAAAGGTATGTTAAATATGTACTATTCCTATTTTATATACTAATTATTGAATCATCTTTAGAACTCGATTGGCTGAAATTCTCAGTGAAGACTATCATCCTCCTATCATTGTCTTCGTTAATCAGAAGAAGACCTGTGATTTGGTTGCTAAGGATGTTATGAAATGCGGTGTAAGTTTAAATTTTCTTCAATACTAGTTTAATATCATTAATATTATATTTTTAGTTGAAAGCTGTCACTTTGCATGGTGGTAAATCACAGGATCAACGTGAAATTGCTTTAGCACAGCTTAAAGAAAAAACTGCAGACGTACTGGTTGCTACCGATGTTGCTGGTCGTGGTATCGACGTCAAGGACGTTTCCTTAGTCATTAACTATGATATGGCTAAAAATATTGAAGGTAACCCTTTTTTCATCCTTTTTTAAACTTATTACTTATTGTTGTTTAGATTATACTCATCGTATTGGTCGTACCGGACGTGCCGGTAAATCTGGTACTGCTATTACATTTTTATCAAATACTGACACTGATGTCATGTATGATTTGAGAAAAATGCTTCAAAAATCCAAAGCCAATATACCGCCTGAACTAAATCGTCACGAAGCTGCCTTGACTAAACCAGGGACTTTCCAACATAAGAAGAGATATGAAGAAACTATTTATAATACATGAACAAATTGATTTTGAGATTTAAAGAGCTTTAATAAATATTTTACTTGTATTTCATGATAATAAAATTCTTATTTTAAATAGTTTATATTTCTATTGACTTTAAATTTACATGTTAATTGTAATTGATATGATATTTGGTATTATCAATATCCTCGTGGTTTTACACTAAAAAAGAATTGGATTAATATAGTTAAACAAATTTTAACTTATTCTAGAATAAGATAACATTGAAATTGTTTTACATTGTTGCCAAATTTGCTCACATTATCAATTATAGATTTGAGTCCGATTTTATCAAATTTTGGAAAGTCCATGGCGTATCAACTTGGTAAAATCTAGAATTAATACAAATTTGAGGTAGAATTATATTATCAACAATTTGAATTTTAAATAAACTTTGGGATTCTAAATATCTTTATATTTTGATATATCTTATTTAATCTCAACTATTAATAATACTAAAAATTTTTCAAATTCAACAAATATTTGAACCAGTATAACATCCTTTTGTTGATGATTAAAATTATTGTGATTTATTGTTTTGAAATAACGGGAAAATTCTCTCTGATATGTGAATTACTTAAATTTATAAAATTTATTCAAAAAATAATAAGGTTGCTGTAGAGTTAGTGAATAAAATATGTATTGTATATAAACGCCATAGATTTAAATTTAATAAATGTAGAATAAAATGATATATATATATATAGTTAATAACTTTGAAAATTCATTTAATATTCTTTTAACTCTGTCACAAAACTCTGAACTTTCATGTATATTGATAAAGATTAAATTTGACAAATTTAGCGAGTGGATAAATAATAACTGATTTTAACGGTTATTTAATGAACACAATATTCATTAAAATTGTTAAACAAAATTTCTAAAGTAATTATCTAATATTACACAAGATTTTAGAATTGTTATCCATTATTAATTAAATCCCGGGTAACAAAAATTGTCATTTAGGTTATATTATTTTGTAAGTAAAGTTGGTCATTCATATTCGGAAATTCTTAAAAAAGTAATAAAGGAAAAAAAATTAGAAAAATTGAGAAAAAATGATTAATATAATTATTAAAGATAACATTGAACAATAATATTGAATTAAAAGAAAAATAAATATTGAGAATATAATATAATATTATAGAAAATATGATTACTATTTATTATTATGATATTTTCAAATGGCCATTTGAAATAAATATTATGATTAGGGAAAAAATAGAAATGATACAAAGTCGGAGAAGTTAAAATACCTGCAGCAAAGAAGAGAAGAAACAGAGGGAATTATAGTTTTGTAGAAATTATGATTTAGATTCGAGTTAGTGTATTAACTTAATAAGCCTTGGTGGGGTAGGCAGGGGCAACAGGGGTAGTGGTGGTAGTCTTGACGGGATAAGCATCAGTGGTGGTAGTGGGAGCAACGGGGTAGGCGGGAGTGGTAGTGGTAGTCTTGACGGGGTAAGCATCAGTGGTAGTGGTGGTGGTCTTAGCGGGGTAATTGGAGGTGGTGGTGGTCTTTACGGGGTAGGCGGGAGTGGTGGTAGTGGTAGTCTTAGCAGGGTAGTTACCAGTGGTAGTGGTGGTCTTTTCTTCTTCGCAATCAGTGGTAGTGGTCTTTACGGGGTAAGCGGGAGTGGTAGTGGTAGTCTTGACGGGGTAGTTACCAGTAGTGGTAGTGGTAGTCTTGACGGGGTAGTTACCAGTGGTAGTGGTGGTCTTGACGGGGTAGTTACCAGTGGTAGTGGTTTTGGGGTGGCACTTACTGACAGTGACAGTCTTGACTCTGCACTTGTTGGGGACAGTGGTAGTCTTGACGGGGTAGTTGCCAGTAGTGGTAGTGGTCTTGACGGGGTAGTTACCAGTGGTAGTGGTAGTCTTGACGGGGTAGTTACCAGTAGTGGTAGTGGTGGTCTTGACGGGGTATTCGGGTTGAGTGGTAGTGGTAGTCTTGACGGGGTAACCAGGGGTGGTGGTAGTGGTAGTCTTAGCGGGATAGTTGGAAGTGGTAGTGGTGGTAGTCTTGACGGGGTATTCGGGTTGAGTGGTAGTGGTAGTCTTGACGGGATAACCAGGGGTGGTGGTAGTGGTGGTCTTAGCGGGGTAGTTGGATGTGGTGGTAGTGGTCTTACCAGATTCGCAAGGAGTGGTAGTGGTGGTCTTAGCGGGATAGTTGGATGTGGTGGTGGTAGTCTTGACAGGGTAGCCAGGGGTGGTGGTAGTGGTGGTCTTAGCGGGGTAGTTGGAGGTAGTAGTGGTGGTCTTACCAGATTCGCAAGGAGTGGTAGTGGTAGTGGGGGCAACAGTGGTGGTAGTGGTAGTCTTAGCAGGGTAGTTGGAAGTGGTGGTAGTGGTCTTACCAGATTCGCAAGGAGTGGTAGTGGTAGTGGTAGTCTTAGCGGGGTAGTTGGAGGTGGTAGTGGTGGTAGTCTTGACGTCGTAGGCAGTGGTGGTAGTAGTGGGAGCAACAGTGGTGGTAGTGGTAGTCTTAGCAGGGTAGTTGGAGGTGGTGGTGGTAGTAGTGGGGACAACAGGGGTAGTGGTGGTAGTCTTGACAGGATAACCATCAGTGGTGGTAGTAGGAGCAACAGTGGTGGTAGTGGTGGGGACTACAGGGTAAGTAGGATAAACATTATAATTGGGGAGAGCGGCAACAGAGCCAGCCAAGAGGGAAGCAACAAGAGCAGCAAAAACTTTAGCCATTTTATTAAATTAAATTAAATTAGATTAAATAATAAATAATAGTAATCAAATCCAAATGATTCTTTGATTTTCTAATCAAAAGACCAACTCTATTTATACGATATTGGCGTTATCCAGTCTGATATAATTCAATAATTTGAGTTGTGAGAAAAAAAACCGGTCTTGTGAAATTTGCCAAAGTTGGTGACAATTTGTGATTATGTTCTCCTTTTTCTCATTAAGATGATTGGATTTTCAAATTCACAGTCCATTTGAATATTTATATTATCCATATATTCAGTCGCAATTCTTCAACAATTAATTTCTATAATCTTTTTTGAATATTGCTTAAACTTCTAATACTCTTATTCTTTTCAGTTTTATATATTTATTTTTTTTCATTTTTTAATTTGTATTTTGTATTTACTTTATCTATGGTGTACAGTGTGCAAAGTTTCTGAGTTTGACTAAACAAATGACATAATATTTTAATATAAAAATCAAATTATTATTAAATAATCAAAAATATTTATATTTAAAAATTTTCATACATATTAGTATTTAGAATTTTTAATGCTATTTGAAATTTACCAAATAGAGTTTATATACATTATAAATCTTAAATAATATTATAATAAAATGAATTTCAATATGATTTTTTAAAAAATATATATCAATTATTCCAATATTGAAATAAATGTTTATTCAATATCATCATTTTAATATTATTTAATTTTGGTATTTAAATTATATCATTAACTAAGATTTTTTTTTGTTTATCCAAATCTGTTTAACATTTTTTCCACTCAGGTATTATTATGTGACTCCTCAATATCATGAAGTGATATTTATTCAGAGTACTTAGATCAAGTTTAAAAAGAACAAGTTATTGATAGCTCACAAGAAAGATATATTTCAACTGATTAAACATTTCATAGTATTATATATATATTTACTGAAATTAAGCATTAAATAATTATTTTAGACAAGGGAAAATAAAATTTTAACAACATGTTTCTAAGATGACTGAGTTAATTGCAGAATAAAAGAATCTAGTCAATGGAAATTATTGGTTTGATTTAACATTTCATAAGATTGATAACTTGCGATTATTAATTGACATTTGCATAAACACTACGACATGAGAAAAAAATAAGAGGGTAGCCAATCAATGCATACTAACTCGCGTTATCGATGAAAGCATCGATAAGGATGATTAATGACAGGAGATGGTTGAGCTCTAAATCCAATCACAGCCGAGTAAAAAGTGTAACATTGGTATTGGGATATGTTAAATTGGTAAATGTGACATAAACTTGATTTAAATTCAGACAAATTCCAATTTAAATTGAACTTGATTGTATTATGAAATGGCGCTTTTGTGCAAACATCGCTAACTTGTTGGGTAAACTCAAGTTGCCTACTGGTGCTATTTACTTGATATATCTTTGTATAGTCCAAGTTTCCTATTAGAAACATTGATTTTAATTTATACAGTTTATAATTAGAATTAAATAGGGGTTAATTATTCTATAAAGCCGAGATAAAATTTATTTCAATATCAAATTGAATCAAATTATTCAAACCAAATAACACTGAGATTATATTGGTTCCTGATATATTGAATCAAATTTACTATTAAAGTTGGGTAATATTTTGTCATTTCTTAATGTTAATTATTTCTGTTAGGGAACATAGAACAACATTTCAATAACAACTCCTATTATTTTGAATATCCAATTTGTTAAACATGAATTTCAAAGAAAAAACTATATAAGGGGATAAAATATTAGTGATTAATGAGCTGATGTTAAATTAATATTAGTTATATATAAGGAGTATTCCTCTTGAGAATTCGAATGAAAATAAACAATTAATAAGATTTCTTAACCATCTAATAAGTTTTTTATCTTTTCAATTAACCGAGTGCTTTGCTTTCATAGTAATCATCTCACCACTATTCTAACGACAAATACAATAAAGTTATTTGATAAACTTTAATATCAATTGATATGATTTGATTAAAATATTTGACTATTTATAACTATTAATTAATGAATTTAAGCAAGTTCATTTGAAAAATGTTGAATAATATAAGCTAAGAAGCTAGGGGTCAAAACATTTAAATCATCAATTCAGCCATACTAAACACTATTTGGTAGTATTAATTTGAAATTTTAAAAAATCTAAAAATAACTTTAAATTTGATCATATTATGTATGTTGTTCACATTTCAGAATTAATCGTCCAATTAATTTATACTATCAACTACAATTGAATTGATTTGGATAAATTCTTGAAATTGATAAGATTCAATTACCGCAGATTACACTTTTATACCATTTAGTGCTGTCATTGAATCCTCATTATACTTTATAACTCAACTATAGCTATACATATTTCTTAAAAAATCATCCAAATTATTACTTAAAATAACCCACAAATAATTCACTTTGGGGTTACTGTTATATGATAAGACTTATAATCCTCTTTATTTGATGAGAATAAGAATATCCTCAAAGTAAATAATACTTATTCTGTTTCAACCAAATACTAATCTTTTTAAATTCAAATGAATTTTTTTTTCACATTTTATTAATTATAAAAAATGGAATGATTTCACTATGACAATTTTATGCTATCAACTCATATCCGCTAAAATACCATTACACCACTTTATATCTCAGATTAAGTATTTTTATACATTAATATGCAAGTCTATTTTTAATATACATTAAATTTTAATAATTTTGAGTATTAAAAATATTCATAAAAAATGACAATTTTGTATTAGTTTCAAATCTTAAATCTATTTATAATCATCACCAATTAAGATTAATATAAATCATTAAATCCATGTTATTTAAATAGAAAAAAAATATATTGGTTTAAATTAAAAAAGTTTATCCAGATTATATTAAATTGATTTCAATCTGATAAAATTTTTATTAATTTCAATTATTAAAAATTATCTGATGTAATATCAGTTTGAATATAACAGTTCTTTTAATTAGTCCAATATGAATTTATTTTATTAACAAATAATAGGATTGAATATTATATTCAAAATTTTAGACTTGTTATGATTAACTAATTATCTAGTTAGTATTTATTAAATCTGACAAATTTTAAAATATTTGTTAGTTGATATATCTCCTATTATATAAATTTAAAGTAGAAATTTTAAATGATTTTGATAAAAAGAATATTTATCAATTAAATGTCCTTATTTTTGATCAAATAACGTTGTTTACATATGGATATAACCAATAAAGTTTATTGCTTATTAAATTTCATATTTTCAAAAGTTTATTTATATTTTCACTTTTCCCAAAGTATCATTAAGCAAAACGTATAATAATATTTATTCTATTATTAACAATAGTATATGGTTAAAATGATCGAAAGTCTGTTAATTATGATTCTTTCAGTTAGAAAGCTTGGTATTTTGGATATAATCGAGAAATTATTTTGATTAAATTATCTCAATCAACTACAATATTGATTAATTTTAAACTCTATGTGAATATTACACAAATTAATATATTAATTAAAATATTTGTACTATTTTTAAAAATATTATTAGTTATAAAAAAATTATGATGATTGATAAAAGTCTAATAATATAATTTTAAATTTAATCAAAAACTTGGTATTATCAATTTATTAAAATATAAAAATAACTGAATAGCTGATATTTTTAATTTTACAACTATGTATTAATATTTTATTATTATAGATCCAGGTATTAATTTATAAGATGACATTCCCATATAATCTATACAGAAAATTAAGGTTACGATTATCATAGCTAAAACAAATATTAGGTAACATTTTGTAGGCATGTAGAGATTACACCTTTAAATTACATACAGTAAACTTAATATTATTTTACCATTATAAATATCCAAATTTTCTTTAAAGAACACAGAAACGCTATTCTAATTCATTTCGCTACTTTTATAATTATTTGCATCAGACTTTTCTGATATATTATTTATTATATATAAATTATAATATGAACGAATTGTTTTATAATCAATTTATTAAATTATAATAATTAAATTAATATTTATAATAGTATTTAAAAATTTTTAATATGTGTAAAAAATAAATATTGGAAATTTTTTTAAAAAAAAAATAT
>JNEM01009963.1:0-41591 GCA_000697335.1 Conidiobolus incongruus B7586
TATAAATTATAAACAACAATACTCACAATAAATTTATTTCAAGTAGGAAACAATTTGGAAAATGAATTCAATAGAAGATGAGAAATGATAGAAAATATATTGGTCTTTTATATTAATATTTCTAATGTTGATTCATGAATTTAAATGACTCAAAATTAGAAATTTACTTATTCTTCGTGCATGGCATCATCATCATGATGAACTTCATCACCGTAGTCAGCGTATTCACCATCATCAGCAGTGGCCTCTTGGTATTGTTGATATTCGGAGACGAGATCGTTCATGTTAGATTCAGCTTCAGTAAATTCCATTTCGTCCATACCCTCACCAGTGTACCAATGTAAGAAAGCCTTTCTTCTGAACATAGCAGTGAATTGTTCACCAATACGCTTGAAGAGTTCTTGGATGGCGGTGGAGTTACCAATGAAGGTAGAGCACATCTTAAGATCTTTGGGAGGAATATCACAGACAGCAGTCTTGACAGCGTTGGGGATCCATTCAACGAAGTAAGCGCTGTTCTTGTTTTGAATAGCAAGCATTTGATCGTCAATTTCCTTCATGGATAAGCGACCACGGAACATAGCAGAAACAGTGAGGTATCTACCATGGCGAGGATCGGAAGCAGCCATCATGTTGCGAGAATCGAACATTTGTTGTGTAAGTTCAGGAACAGACAAGGAACGGTAATCGCGAGATCCTTCGGCGGTTAAAGGAGCGAAACCAACCATAAAGAAGTGTAAACGAGGGAAAGGAATCAAGTTGACAGCGAGTTTACGAAGATCAGCATTAAGTTGACCAGGGAAACGGAGACAAGTGGTAACACCACTCATAACCAAAGAGACCAAATGATTGAGATCACCATAGGTAGGAGTAGAGAGCTTCAAAGTACGGAAGCAGATATCATAAAGAGCTTCGTTATCAATACAGAAAGTTTCATCAGAATTTTCAACCAATTGATGGACAGATAAAGTAGCATTGTAGGGTTCGACAACAGTATCAGAAACCTATAGATTAGAAAAGATTATGATAAGAAAAAAGAAAAATTAATATAAGAGATTAACAGTAAATATACCTTAGGAGAAGGAAGAACAGAGAAAGTACACATCATACGATCAGGGTATTCTTCACGAATACGAGAGATTAAAAGAGTACCCATACCAGCACCAGTACCACCACCAAGAGAGTGAGTGATTTGGAAACCTTGGAGGCAATCACAGTTTTCAGCTTCCTTGCGGACAACATCAAGGACGGAGTCGACAAGTTCGGCGCCTTCAGTGTAGTGACCTTTAGCCCAGTTGTTACCGGCACCATTCTGACCATAGACAAAGTTGTCAGGACGGAAAAGGGAACCAAGAGGACCAGTCTTGACAGCATCCATAGTACCAGGTTCAAGATCAACTAAGACAGCACGGGGAACATAGCGGTTACCACTGACTTCGTTGTAGTATACATTAATTTTATCGAGTTGAAGGTCGTTTTCACCTTTAAATACACCATCAGCTTGAATGCCGTGTTCTGAAGAGATCACATCCCAGAACTTGACACCAACTTGATTACCACATTGACCGGTTTGTAAGTGAACAATTTCACGCATTTTGATATGTGTTATTAACTAAAAGATTAGTAAATAAAGTTGAATAGAATGAGGCTAAGCAATTCAGATAAGGAAGCGCTTTATATGAAAATCACTGAAATAAAATTTATATGGATACATCCATATCATTCATAATTTTACATGTCTCCTAGAACAACTCAATTTCATTGGCCAATTCATTCATTATCTATCAAGATTTATTTGCTATTCAAACGTAATAACAATTCATATTGTAACCTTATTGGCTATGATTGTCAGTTCGATTGGTTGATTTTTCATATTCTGACTATATTCAAATATAATCAGCTTTCATCTTTTATAAAATAGACTAGATCTTGGATTTGATTGGGTGTTATCTCAAATCTTGAATTCCGGTTCAAGATGATTGGCTTAAACCAATAGCTTGTAGGCTATTTCAGAATTTAGCTGACGTAGACATTACCAACAAATTTAACTTATTCTTAGTACTAATCATTTCGATTCGAATTGCCAAATTATTTAAATTTTCCTATTTACAACCACGAGTTTGAATAGTCTTATTATGTATGATATTAGATGTTAAAACTTTGAATATGAATGGACTATTTGAGATATTTTGTGAAATTGATTACTTAATGGAATGCCCTTTTAATCCATTTTAATGAATGATTATTTAATTTTACAATAACTTGCAGGAATTTAAAATTGAAATGAGGTAACAAAACACCTAGCGGTAGTTTATTAAATGAGTGATTGAAATTAAGGACTAGGCACTAAATTCTTACAAAATAATAATGATATCCTATCTATTAAGTTACATTATAGTGATTATAATTACAAGGTATTACTAACTACTTGAATCATTTAATTAATTGCATATAATATCAATATTATTAGAATATTTCTCAGATTAATCAATATGAATCATAGAGTATATTATTTGTAAATATGGTCTATAAATAAAATACTCATTGTGCAAAATCAAGATAAACATTTAAAATAATATATATTACATTTCAATGATAATATATATTCAAATATAAATATGATAAATTTCAGTCAATATACTTCATAAAAATAAAATGTGAAAAGTTGGTAATATGCTTACTAAAATAACCATATAAATATATACCAAATTCCTCTTTAATTTGCTGCTATTAGCAATTATCAATCGATATTTTTCATAAGCGTCAAAGAGATTATATTTACAATTGATAATAAATCAACCATTTCCAAGAATAATTTATCAAGAGCTCAGCAAGTTTATATTTTAGCAAAATCTAGTTCACAAAATCAATTTAGAGTGTATTAATTTAAAATTATATCTTTTAATATGAATTGTATGGAAATGCTATTATTGTAAAATTGTAAGATTATTTTAATTGATTTTAGATTTATACGAAAAATTTAATTATTTAATAATTATTTAAAAAAATCAGATAATGGATATAAGTATTAGTGAAACATTTATAATATCCTATTATTTAGAATAAAATATCAAGATTTGTCTTGGTTAAAATATCTGAGATCACTTTGGACAGATTTTACATTTTCAGTATTGATCATTCGTTTAATGCATTTATATCAGAATATTCAATATTTTTCTATTTTTCAAATTGGAGAAATTATGTCATACAGTGGTTTAACTAGAGTATCAATCAATGTCATTTTATTTTGTTTAATGTATTTTGGGATATTAATGTAGTTTGAATCTATATCTTAGAATGGGTTGACTGGTATAAACTGAATAATTTGTTTGATTCGAAATTCCTTGAAAATCAATATCTGTGATCGTTATTCAAATTTCATTTTTAAAGAGGATGCATTTTAATAATACTCTAATATATCAGTTACTAATCTTGAATACCTTTTACTTTATACTGGGACATAATTTGTAATACTACAATCATTTGAAAATTAAGATATTTTGGAAAATGTTATACTAGTTAATATCAAATTTTCGAATCATTTAAGCCTTGACCGCTTCAGGTAATTAATAGTAAACATAACATGTATTTTTATATTTAATATGCTTAATATTGATTAATTCCATATATCATAAATAAGCTATGTATATTCATGTTATTGATTACAATAAATTATAATTATCATTACTCAATATCGAATTTATGTCAAGAAATACTTGCCCAAACTGAATAATATTTCAATTAATATAATATGAATCCATTTTTAAGCATCATATTGGTCTCGAAAAAACGTTAAATGTTCACATAATCAATTGCCATTAGTACATTATAAAGTTTAATAAAAATATGATTCTAACTAAAATTAAATTATACATATTGTTAAACCTAAACCTAGATTAATTGCATTTGCATGTTTTTTCAATCATTTTCATTATATTGAATAAAAATGTAAAATTTCGGATTCCAAGTAGTAAAATTATCATAATCATTATTTATCCAAAGAATAAAAACTGTATTGCAATATTAAATTAGTATATTTTGTAATAATTGGATAATTGAGTATCTTATTATTTAAGATTTCTAGTTTTAATAAATTACATTTAGCAGGGCTATAACATTAAGTGGCATTAGTTATTAGTCATTATTAAACTATTGAAGGCTATCATTTTAATCTCATACTAAAATATATAAATATTTATTACTCAAATAAATTTAAGAACAGCTATACCAAAAATAAATAATTTCAATAAAAATACTAATCAATTCGAGCTATTTTTCATCTTGAATAATATAAGCTATTTATTCGAAATTTATTAAAAATAAACAAACAATTTTTAAGTATGCTTTGGGATAATTAAGTGCTTCTTTTATTATAATGTATAAAACTTACATTGTAATTATTACTAAATATTGTGAGTAGATGAAATCGATTCGTTTACAAATCTTGAATACCATATTAACCATTATAATAACTATATAATTTGTAGTTTTATTAAAATTTAGGGCAAAAGAATAATGTTATAGTAATATTGATATCAGTTACTTTTTTAATAATTATATAATCAAATGATGGATAGAAAATTCTAAAGAATATTCAAAAATTCCTATAATAGAAATGTTTTTCGCAATTAGATATATTTTTAATAATTATAAATTACATATTATATTAAAATATTTATATGCTATCTCATTGAACTCTGTATATAATTTGAAGGTCTAAAGAAAGCAAAGTATTAGTATATTGAACCAGCAGTGTAAAAGATCCAGCTAAATAATAGATCCTGAACTTGTTTATAACTGTATTAATTAATATTTTTCTTCACGTGACAGTAACCAATCGATGAAATCACTGTTTACAACCCCATTTTAGATATATGCCAATTTCAATTAATAGTAAACATTAATTAGATGTTTTTTTAAAAATCAATTTATAATATGTAATGCGTTAATAAAACGACATACATGTCATTTTTCATAAAACAGATAATTCACTTTGTTTTAAGATTTATATTATCCATCATTATTAAAATCTAAACTCCAAAATTTGTGATTGCTGTTAAAAGAAGTAGTATTATACCAATAAAATCTATTCCCCTTTTGATTAGTGTAAAAATTTATCACAATGAAAAATATAGGATAAGATTAATAACGCTAAGATACAATTATTCAGATATTGAGATAATATAAAGCAAAATTTTAAGCTTTTGAATTGATATTCACTCAATAATTAATACTTTGTTTAAACTAAATAAATCTTTTATGTAATAATAATGTCAAATTAAGTGGATAATAAACTGCTTTTTATTAAAAACACCGTAAATTTGGATAGTATCAGATATGATTGCGGATGATTGTCAATAATTACAATTTAACATAGATTAACATCCAAAGAATAGGTTTTTTCCAAGTTAAAGAAATTCAAACTTTAGCCCATATTTCTGATTATAATCCAATCATATGCACTATTTTTTAGCCTATCTGTCACAATCAGATTAAAATTTAGTGCAAATCAGAATTCCTCCTAATATTCATTAAATTTAACAAATTTCACACTCATTTTTAATTTAATTGTATTCAATTAAATTTAATAAATTTTATCAAACTTATCTTTCTTTCGTTTATTATCTTTATTAATATTATAAATAATTCAAAAAAGTACTAATTAATTAATATTATTTAATTTTTATTTATTGAATAAATATTTAGTCTTATATGCTAATATTCATAATATAATCCATGGAATATCAAAACTTGGCTAGATTTTCAAAAGAAGGTATTTGGAATATAAAAGTTTTCAGCCATCTAACTGAATATTCTGTTTTAGGCGGCATCGGTGTTTGTATTTATAAAGAGCCTGCAAATTTAGGTCACCAAAGAACAGGAAGTTTAAATTGTAAAAAAGGTATTAAATTTAAAGACCCTGCTTGAAATTTAATTTATGAAATCACATTTTTGAATAGGTGATATAATTACAATTATTAAGCCTATGGGAGATGGCTTATATTTAGTAATTGTTATTTAAATAGTATTATTCTATCTTTATTAAATAGTCAAATTTATTTTAGGGGACTTTTAAAAACCAAGTGGGGCACTTTTTAATGGAAGAAGTGGAACTAATCTATCTAAACTTAAGTGCTGCAACACCTCAAGCGCACCCAGACAAATATTCCACTTTTAATTCAATTTTAGCCTCAACTATTCAGCCTATTACTCTTCCCAATGATTTTCACCAAATTGAAAACATGGATAGTGGAAGGATTATTATGAACACCGATTCTTATACTAGTCAAAAGAGCGAACCTATGCCCAGTATTGATAGAATTAAAGTGGATACCACCCCTAAGTTACAACATTTAGAAGTTCCAAAACCTCATAAAAACAATCGAAAGTCTTTTCCTACCTTTTCAAAGTTATTTGAATCAGATAATGAAATTCATATCCATTCAAGGCCTAAATTTAAACTGGATCCCAACTCTAACACATCATCCCCATCTACGCCCAGAAATTCCTCGGAACAAAATAGAGTGCCTTCAGACGATAGTAGAGATATTACTAAATCTGATGGCGATACATTCTATAGCAACCACTCGAATAGCAGTCAAAATTCTAGTTTCAAATTTTCTATAAGTAATATGAAAAAACAAGCTAGTTCAACCTTACTGAGTACCAAAATTGATCCTTCTTTACTCTTACTTCGCTCCAAAAAACCCAATTCAAGTAACGAGACATCATCAAATTTCTCAACTTCTTCCTTCAATACATATAGCTCGTTGAAAAATTCATACCGGAAAGCAAACCTAGATCAGTCAATATGCGTGGATGAATTCGGATTCATCCTAGGACATTCTGATGTCGAAGATGACGACAAGAACGAACACTGGAATGGAGCTGCGCTCTCGTCTAAAAACGCAGATATGAATTCTGTCAAAGAAAGTAAATGGCTCACCATCTTGAATTATTGGTCTTCTTCTCAAGCTCGGAAATCTTACCGTGTTAAAAAATTATTAGAGGCAGGAGCTCCAGAAGGTTTAAGAGGTGAAATTTGGAAATTTCTTGCTAATACCTCGATGTATTATAAACCAGGAAAGTTTGAAGAATTACTCAAGATGGATGATGTGCCAATTTTTGAAATTATTGAAAGGGATATTAATCGAACTTATCCCAAACACGTCATGTTTTCAGATTCTGACGGTGCTGGACAAAGGGATTTGAATCGAATTTTGAAAGCATATGCTCAGTATAATCCAGATGTTGGATACTGTCAGGGAATGGGAATGTTAGTTGGGCTAATGCTCATGCAAGGTTTAAATGCTGAAGATACATTTTGGCTCCTTGTCGCTACTATTGATCAATACTTACAAGGGTATTATAGTCCATCTTTGACGCAAGTCAAAATACATTGTGAAGTCTTTGACCAATTATTAATGGAAGAAGACTACAAGTTAGCCAAGCATTTAAAGAAGAATGATGTTTCACCATTAATATATATTACTCAATGGTTTTTAACTGTATTCACCATGACTTTACCTTGGCCTTCAGTATTACGTGTATGGGATTTATTTTATTTTAAAGGTAATTTATTAAGTTTTAAATCATTTTTCTTAATAATTCATTATCATCATAGGTATCAAAATTTTATTTAGATTCGGATTGTCAATTATGGCAGTCTTAAAAGGTAAATTTATTAAATTCTGATATCCAAATTAATATTAATAACAATTATTATAATAGATGAAATATTAACGACATGTCCATCAAGTATGGAAATCATACCATTATTACTTCATCCACCTCATCAAAAATTAACACCGGAAATACTAATGCAAAAATATAAGAAAGTACTATTAAAAACTGCTCACATTCAAAAATTATGTAAAAAAGTTAAAAATAATATTAAATAAATTTATTTATTTAAGAGCATTAACAAAATATTGATACATTATAATCACCATAATATAATTTTTTTTGATTGTTAGAATGCTCAAATTTTTATGGTTTGAATTTTAAGGATTAAATTTGATTTTTATTGACCAATCAAATTGTTACAACGACGTTTTAAATATGTGAAAGGGAATATATAAGTTGGATTTGATTCATTACAATATAGAAAAATATATTATTCATTTATGGAGTAATTATAGTGGAATAACTTTTCATATTTATTATAAAAGAAATTCAAATCCAACTTTTAAAGAGTGACTGATTTTTATTGAATTAAAATGATCCCATATTCAATAAATTGCCATTAAATATTAAAGCAAAAATAATTAAAATTTAAAAATAATCTATTAAATAGCGAATAGTGAATAGTGAATAGTGAATATTAAATATAAACCATGACTATTGAAGAAATTTGTCAAGAATTAGATAAAACTTTATTAGAGTATTTAAATTTAATTAATTTATATCAAAATAGAAGGAAAAGAACGAATTTTTTAATTAATAATGTAATACTTTTTTATTCATTGATATTTTGACTTTATTATTGAATATTATTTAGGGATTTTTAGAATTGGCTCATTCTAAATACGTTATGGGTCCTAGCAAAATTTCTAAATATCAATATGACCAAAGAATGCAAGCTACGACTAGAGTGTAATCTTATTGTCTATACTGAAATCTTTTACATACTAATATATTATTAGACACGTGTCTCCAAGTAAAGATGCGTATAAAAATCAGTTGGAAATTGATGAAGAAAGTTTTATCAATTATAATTTCACTTTGTTAGAAAACGTTCAGCCGGAAAAGGAGGAGACTCAACCAGAATCGAATAATGGAGATTTTAGTATCGCTAATTCTACCACAGGATTTAGACACCGTTCCAAATTACCCACCCCCATTGGCAGCAAAAGTATCCATGACGAAGAAGTGGAAGAGGAAGCAAAACAAGCGGAAATCAACGATGACAAATACTTGAAAGGGAATGTGAATGGAGCACCTATTCCCATGTCGACATTTACAAGTTCGGCACCCGCAAGGATTGATCCAGTGAACTGGTTTGGAGTTCTAGTCCCCTCATCATTAAAGAATTCCCAAGCGAATTTTCAACAGTTTTTATTAGAGTCCATGGGATTAATCAACTTAAAATCTCAGATACTAGAAACTGAAAAGAAAATTGAAAGTTTAAAATTACAAAAATCAAAATTTTTAAATTAAAACTTTTTATTAATAATTACTATATAAATTTTTTATTTGTGTTACATTGTATGTTTATACTAATTTTCATTATCAATATCACTTTATAATTGGCAATACAGCTGTGTCTTTAATTATTCTAAATCAAAAATTTCTATTTTTCATACTGATATTATTCAACTATTAATCAAAATAATATGTTTAATGGATTTTAAATTCTTATATAATATAAATAGTATAGCTACTCATTTACGAATGTCGTGAACATAACAATGACTAATAAATTGTATTAATCCTCTTTGTAAATACTCAAATACATTTATACATTACATATATTTACTATTTATATGATAGCTTTTTTGATTTAATATTTCAAGTCAAATCCCATAAT
The DNA here is from genome assembly GCA_000697335.1 of Conidiobolus incongruus B7586. Lineage (NCBI taxonomy): Eukaryota > Fungi > Entomophthoromycota > Entomophthoromycetes > Entomophthorales > Conidiobolaceae > Conidiobolus > Conidiobolus incongruus. The sequence continues at coordinate 9,530 of JNEM01009963.1, forward strand.
AAATTTAAATTTCATAAATTTTGTTACAAATAACAGAACTGAGTCTCTAAATACCAACTATTCAAAAAAAAATCTACAATTATCTATAAATACTTAACATTAATCATAATAATATTAAACTCATAAACCATTTACATAACACATTATTAGTTACTCAAAATTTTGACATTTCACAAGTACAATGACCTACAAAGCAAAATATTTAAAATTAAAATCACGTTCTGAAGAGTTAAGAGAAGTAAATAATATAATGACTAAAACCTAAATTTAAATAATAATCTCAATAGATTAAATTTAGAAACCTTGAGGAGTTAAAAATTATATGTAAAAAGTGTCATAAATTAAAAATGGAAAATAGGTAATCAATTCATAGTTATTCAATACTCTATGTGTTATTAATATTTTTACTTTTGAATAATTTTTAGTCATTTAATAGCTGTTTTAATGAACCTTCGACCTGATTTGCGAGAGGATAGCGAGTAATTATTGCACACTTCAATAATATCTACTAGCTTTTATTGATAAATTTTATTTAATAGTGTTGATGAGCCTCCAAGTGAAGAAGAAACAGAAAGTGTAGCATCGTATCAGGAGGATCATTACAGTAACAATTATACCATATTGAATTCAACTTATTAATTAAAATCATCACTAATTTAGGTAAACCCAAATCAAATAGCTCTAACGCTTACTCTCAGCATAAACAACCCAAATACAAATCTAATGAATCTGACAATTATAATTATCACAAATATCAAGTAATTTAATATTTGTGAATTAAATTTAATTATTGATTAATGAACTCTATTTAGAAGTCCAATGTAAATTATAATGATCGTCGTAGATAATCGTTTTTTGATTAAATTTATTTATATTTAAATTTTTAAATAGATATAATATCTTAATACAGCTCTTTTTTTTAAGATTTTAGTCAAGTTAATAATATAAAACTATATATTGTTTTAATTTGAATATATTTCAAAAAATCTAAAATCTGACAATGATTGATTGGTTTGAATTTACAATTCCTAATATATATGTCCAAAATATTATTTTTTTATTATATTTTATTGTTTGGAACCAAAATATATCTAGTTTTTCTGTCATTATGTACACAATACTATTTCAAGTAAATATTTAATGAATAAACAGTGTTAAACCATTTTTAATTCAATTACTTACAAGCTAATCAATATCTTTATATTGTAATTAATAATTTTCATTAAAAATAAAGTGTTTTTTCTACTTTATTATTGATATTAAAATATACTAGGAAATTCATTACTTTAAAATATTTTGTTACAAACTAATCTGAATTTATGCTATAAAATCTCAGCATTTATTCTAATAATTTTTTACTCTTCTTTTAATAATTAAATAATGATATGATAAAGTATGTAATATTTAATTCTCAACTCTACATTTATAGCAAAATGACTGGTATTTTAAAAATTATAGATTTTATATGAATATTTTTAAAAATATTGTTAGTGATTTTTCTATTGCATGCATAAGAGTGCTTCTAAGGTGTTCCCATTTATCAAAAAAACTTGAATTCAATCCAAACTGATATTTTAAAATTCGAAGTAAAAAAAACCATTAATCTATATCGAAAAATTTATATTATATATAAATATTAATGGATTAATAAATATATTAATAAATAAAAAAATCGAAAATAATGATCATATATCATGATTTGATCCTGTTCAAAAAAGGCAACTTATATGAAATCACCTATATTAATCTGACATTGAAATGCAAACTTCATAATCATAGATTAATGTGTAGATTTCAAATTAGATTAGTCCTAAGCATGACTTAACTGAACTTTGACAAAATCTCATTTTTATAATAATTTCTACATATATGAGATTTTAAAGAAATTCTAATTTCCATCATTCAAAAATATTTTAACCATTATCAAACTCTATTAATTAATTTTTAGTGACAGGTTTGAAAAGCCTATAATTTTGCAATAAATAAATACTACAACTAAATAAATTTCCCATATACTATATTTTGAGTAGAATATTATATGTATATATATAATTCTCTGTATTATTTGACTTTAAAAAATATCACTAAATTTTTATTATTATTCTTATTCTTATTATTATTATTATATTTAGTTGATAAGGTTAACTTAAATTTGAAAAAAATCTTTAATAAATGAAAATTTATTATACAGATATACTTGAAAAAATTTCACAAATAAATTTAAATCTAGTAAATATATATTTATTTCATTGATTATTAAGATTTTAAGTTTTTAATAGTTAGTTGAAAAATTTGAAGTATAGTAAAATTGTATGTAGGAGAGATTTGATAACTTTTTTGAAAAATAATCCCAAAGTGAATATTAATCAAATATATTATTTTATAAATATAGTTTATAATATACTTTATTATTAAAGTATTGTATTCATATTCAAAGACAATATATTGATAGTATAAACTAATCATCATTAAAATATCACTTGTTTTAATAAAACATGCTATCAGAAATGCAATAGAAAAATAAATATTGAGATGAAAATAATTTTATATTTTTTGCTCTGGTTGAACTTTAAAATTTGATATATCCTCAAATAATGAGTGTAGAGATATACTTGAATATTAGTAAACAGTGTAGCTTTTGTGTGTAAAAATATTCACATTTATCCTGATTCAATTTTTGGAATTAAACTTTCAATCTCATTTTGGTTAATATATTAGTATATATAAATCACAATAAAACAATAATATTTTATTTTCAAAATCATCAAAAAGATATATTCATTTAATAAGGAATTATAAGAGCTTGAAACTTTTGCCGTTAGTTAAGATTCGATCTAATAATGAATAATCAAATATATTTATTATAACTATTGTAACTATAAAGTTTTTTAATCAATTAAATAAAAAAAGAATACTATTACAAATATTCACAAATCATCTTAAAATTTTAATACATAAACTAGAGTTCACAAATAATTGCAAATTGTCAGTTAAAATTATCATATTATTCAATATTAATATTATTTCAATTGGTTTAATATTTAATTATTAGAAAATTCTCGGAATTATATGTTAATTAGTGATTTTGACATAATGAGAACGACTTTTGTACATCAATTATAGATATTTGTCAATATTAAAAGGGTGAAGTGTATATTGGTACCACATTAAACATTACATATATTGGGGTTTAATTAGTATCTAGACCATAATTGGTAAAGGCTAAAATATTGGATGAATGTAAAATACAATAACGAAAAAATGAACTCTATATTTTTTAAGTATTTATTAACCAATATACTTATTCTTACTCCAATTTACAATGAAATTTAATTAATTCATTGTTCTCTATTTTTCAGCTTTGAAAGAAAATGAGATTAACTAAATGGCATTCATATAAATAGTTCAAGTATAATTCCACCAAAATAATTATTACACTATGGATAATTCAATTACTTTAAGATATCAACTTAATATATTAACAAAAATGCTAAAATTGTGATAATATTAGTTTATTTATAATTAGAGTTAATTGAATTTTTTTTAGTTGAAAATAACTAAATATTAATTATAAAAATATTAAAATATTAATAATATGGATCATTTATTCGATATATTATTCAATTTTATATCATTATAATATATAATTCTTTCAATTAACACAAATTGAGAATTGATAATAAGACTCATCCCTTTTATATTGTAAATTTAACATAGTTTATAAATTTTTATAATATGCTCTAATAATATTAGTATTATAATTTTTGAGTTAATTATATAATACAAAAAGTTTAATAACCCAACAAAATACTAAAATTGTGATTTATATAATATAATTATAATAAAAATAAATGATTTTATTAGCGACTGGATAGAGTTTTTAAACTGAAATATTTTTGATAATATATTTGCATTAGTTTTTTTTTGTTAATTATGATGATACTTAGGAAATAAGTAAAATTATCGTACACACAAATTTAGTTTAAATATCTTTAAAATCGATATTCTGATATTGAAGTGAAACTATTCATATCCAATATGTGATAGGCTTGAATTCATGAAATTAGTTGAAATATAGATTGATAACCCCTATTAGTTATTTATTATTACCAACGAATAATTTACTCATTACCAGTTAATATCATTAATATTCCATATACCATATCATCGATCTGTATTGAAGCAACCACTGATGCTTATCTTGATAATTCTACATTCCATATTAATTGAGTTGAACACTAATGAATATCATATCATGCAAGTAAATGAATATTCAGTCACACCCAAACAATATTTAATATTTTTAATGAATATTAATATTATAGATTTATACTGAATGCTATTCACTATATTTAAATTTCAAACCAATCACCATTGATTAATCCCATAATTGATTTTGTTTTACATTTTACTATTTAAGGTTGTGAATTTAGCTTAAAATTGAAGTAAAATATAAGACTTGAAACATAATGAATTTTAAAAATCTAACTGGAAAATCGATAATATCACAATGCGAAATATTACCACTAAACTTTACAGATTTAGAATCTCTATTCGATACTGACACTTTTCAAATGTATTTAATGGTACAACAACTAATACAAAATGAACAATTAAAAACTCCGTCAAATACAGAATACCTAATTCAATACTACTCTAAACTTATAGAGATAACCAATAAAAATCAACCAACTGACAAAACATTGAAATTCAAGTATAATCAATTAAGATTTTATCTATATTTCCATTTAGCTTACCACTATCAAAAATCCAACGAATTAATTCAATCCGAAGCTTATTACCAACAATGTTTAAAAATTAAAAAAGACTCTTTACCTGTGATAAATAATTTGGCAGTTTTATGGGATTATAGAGGTAATTCAACTATGTCCAATAATTTTTGTAAAAGATTGGAAAAATTTAAAAAATTAAATGATGAAAATGCCAAATAAATAATAAAATAAATATCTTAACTTATATAAATGATAATTATTTTGATATTTAAAATTATATAAATTGAAATTAATTTAATCTACCCAATACTTAATAATGTTTATAAATTATTAAACTAAATAATGAATAAAATATAAATAATTATTCCAATTCACCAAATTATATTTCAATATCAACGAATAATTACCGCTCTATAACTTAAAACATCAAACAAACAGAACCATTTCAGCAACGTTATTCCAATCTACCAATATAAAAATTCAATTCAATTTTTATCACGTTATTCACGAGCGCGTAGTTAGGGGCCATGTAACAAAGACAGATTTCCCATTAATTAATAAAGGAGTGAGTAAATTTAGTTTGTTAACTATGATGATTAAATTAACCAATTACAGTTGAAATTTATGTAATTTACCATCTCTCTCTTTATCCAAAATCAACACATAAATAAAAAAATTTTAAACTCAGATTAATTATCAACTTATTCAAATTATATATTATCATACCCTTTCATTATGATTCAAATTAACAAATATAACACTTTGTTAACATTTAAAAGGGTTGAATTAATTTTACTAATAATTTTAAATAAAAAAATTCAATTTAAGGAGTTAAAATTATATTATATATCAATTGGTTTTTAAATTAAATTTGAAACTTGTAATTTTTGATAAATTACAAAGTGATTGGTAGTTAAATTATTAAACTATAAAACTTTTAGTTATTAAAAAGGGGTAGTCTTATATTGAATGTGTAAATTTAATTTTTTTGTTAGTGATATTAGTTTATATTTTATAAATGATCTCTATGATCAATCCTTTTTCAAATTCTTAGTCTATATTAAAAGTGATTAATTAATTTTAAAAGTTAACCAAAAGAGGTAATAGAAATATTAGGCGATTTATAATGAAAGAATATTAATTTGAAAGAAATTAAAAATTTATGTTATTTTTGAAAACTCTTAGGCTATTTGGTTAAGTAATTTAATTTTATTTAGTTTGATCAATATTCTAATGTTTAATACTATTGGTAGAGGCGATTAAAGTTTTAGGGTATACGTCATCATTAGAATTTGGTTGGTTAATTGAATTTTAGCAATATTTATATATATTAGTATTAAGTAATATTACATTATAATTAAAATTAATTAATAAACAAATTTAGTTGTAAGATCGAATAGAATACACACGTTGATAATGATTAATTGAATTGATAGGTTAATTTGAACTATTATCAGATTACTAATATTTGTATTAGAATTATTATTTCACATTCTGTTAATACCATCATATTTTATTCATATAAGTGCCTGAATCTATTAAATGGCTTGGATTGAATAAATATCAGAATGAAATAATATGATAGTTAGGTTGATATCTTCATTTTAAAAAATCTAGGCTTTATTTATTGTTTATTATATCAATATTCAAGATAATTTTATAATTGTTGATTATAATTTTTTAAATGACGAAATTTTCCGTTAACGTTATTCATATCGAATTAAAATTAAAAATGAGTAATATTATTGAATAGATTGTAAAAGAGTCCAATCAACATACTTAATTTAATATGAATACTTAGGCAATATTACTATATACAATACACTGAATCAATTCTATTATTAGTTAATGACGGATCATTTTCTAGAATTCACTATCTCAAATTGACTATTTAATATCAATATCCATTTATTGTTCAGAGCTAATTAATTATTGGACATGACTTTATAGCGGGTCTTTATATCAATTATAGCATCAATCTATAAACAAAGGAGCGTCATTGCCCCAAAAACTGATGTTACTAGTACTAAATTATCAATCAAAGCTCATGACATCGTAGTAGGTATAATTAGAAGAAACATAATTTTGCACTATAATAGCTTGATTGGACTCAATTGATGGGTCTAAAAGCAATCATATTGCATTTTGTTGTTCTTGATATAATTCTATTAAATATTTCATTCTTAATCTCTAATTCAAATTAAGATCTCTCAAGTATTAATAATTATTATACAACTCATGAAACTACATTAATCTCCTAGAATTGATGGTGGGTTTAGTTTTAATATGGAGATATATTACAATTTAATATTGGTTACGAAAGAGCATAATAAATATCCAATTAATCTATTAAATTTTACATCTACCCACTTTCCCCCCGGCCATCCCATATTCTCCCTTTGGCCAACCCCTGAAATTCAATGTGAACAGGATCCCATTCAACAACCGGTATATGAAAGCATCCATCTTCCAATAAAACCCAGTACCACGGCAATCCCATTTCAATATTCTTTAATAGGAAACATGAGTTGAAAATAGCAATTCTCAACCCCATTTCGTAAGATTATAAAAGACAGCTGATCCCATTCCATTTAAAATTGCCCAGATTCATCAGATCTTTGCGAAATATTATTCAAGTCTCAAAGTCACCAATATGTCTTACCAATACTTTGATCATCCTCTTTTAAATACCAACCCTTCTACAACTTTCCCTACCGACACTCTTTTCAGCTACACGCCTATCGATTCTCAGGAACCTTTTCTCTCTTTCTCAACATTTTCTTCTACCAGCTTTCTTTCATCAACTAACCCTAGTCTTCCTACTTCCCCTTATTTGTCTTGGCCCCAAACCAGTACTGATTCATTTTCCAGTCAATTTGACTTAGATTTCCGTTTAAATCCATTCTTTAATCCAGCTCAATTATACCAAAACCATTTCTTTACACCTAATTCAACGCTCTCATCATGTCCTAGTACACCCAATTTTTTACCATTTACCGATTGCTCTGTATTGTCCAATACTCCTGAAGCGGTTTCGCCCGATCAGATTTTAAGTCCTCCAGTCCCTTCATCACCTCAACAAGCTCCATCGCTCATACTCCCCTCTCAACTCACTAAGAAGTTGGAATCTGAGATTAAACGTGAGCAAAGTCCAGAATTGAGCTCTGATCCTATATCCGAACCAACATCTGGATCAATTACTTCTGAATTGATCAATAGTGCACCTGCAAGAAGTCGCGTGCGCTTGAACCGCGATTCATTCTTGTTGAAGAAGCCTGAAAAAGCTACTCCACCTAAAATCCTTAATTGCCCTCACCCAGGATGCCCCAAAACCTTTACCAGAGTATATAGCTTACACTCGCACGTGTGTACTCATTCTACTCTGCGACCATTCAAGTGTGATAAATGCAATGCTGCCTTCAGCAGAAATCATGACTTGAAACGTCATCAAAAGATTCATTTAGGGATTAAACCTTACAAATGCACCAAATGTGATAAAAATTTTTCCCGAATGGACGCATTAGGTCGTCATAAACAAAAGAAACCCCAATGCTGGCTAAGCAAAGGACGTGCCAAATAATTTAGATATATCGGGTTAATTGCGATACAAAATCATCAATCAACAAAATGACCTATAGTTTTTTGTTGGATATAATGGTTCCATATGATGGTTGGCAACCATTTAGATTCACAGCAATATCCCCTTGATATTTATTATTCATTAACTTTTCATGTATTTTACATCTCTGGAACCATAAGTCAAAACCCAAATTCTAAAATTACGTAATCAACCAATCTGAGGTTGACATTAGAGCGCTTATTTTGCATCTTTACCATTCCCATTCATCCCCATCGTATCAAACATATATTATTTACTTGTATTATTTAACTTAAAAAATTAACTTAACATAATTTCCTAATATTTAAGCATTAAAAATTAAATAAAAAACTATTAAAAAAGAATACACCTAAATTATAATTATGAATTAATGAAATTTTAGTTATTTCGTCATTTATCAAAACTTACAAGTTTCAATTCTAAAGAATATAAACTAAAATTAAGCTCAAACTTTTAAACAATGATATTAGTTTCTTTCATTATTTAATGACGTAGTCAATTTTAAATATGAATTTAATAATTCATATTTATTTAAATTGAATGAGACATATTGTATTTAAACTATTTTATTATACTTTATAAAATTATTAAATAATAATAATAATAATAATAATAATGTTAATAACTTGAATTTATTATTATATATAAATTCTTATATATCTGATAAATATTTTATCAAATTAAATTCAGTATTAACTCACTCACTATAATCAATATTAAAAATCCAAATGAAATTGACCAAATTTAAACTCTGTGTTTATAAAATTCAACAAAACTAAATTGGTAATACAATCAATGTTACTATATATAACTAAGTGACTATGTGAAGAGTTGTGTTATCAACAAAATTTATATAATTGATTAATATTAACTAATATAAAAAATAGTATTATTATTAAAATTAATAAAGTTTTAATGATGAAATTTATTATTTTAATCATTTTGAAATCATATTTGATATTAACAAAATAAAAATAAATCAAATTAATTAAAATAATTATTTAAATATTTAAATATTTAATATTTGTCAATTTGAAGGTAAAAAATAATTAAAATACTGATAAGAATTATGATTAATTAATAATATTATTATATTAATAGTTATAATAATCAGTTTGTAGTTTTTCTATAATTAGTAAAGGATTTATATCTTTATTTTAATAATATATTTTTTTAACTAATTGAGAATTTTTTTTATTGTGAGAATGTGATTGAATTGGGGTTTAGGAGTTTAATCAATTCAATATAAATAAATGAGGGACAATTCTTACTTTTTAATATATCCATATATTGATAATGGATAGTTAATATTATTTTAATTGATCACTTTAATTAATTTACTCTTTGTTGTTCCAATTATCTTGAAATAAAAATTCATTGTTTGAATTGATTGATCATGGATGAATATTCTTTTCTGATTGTTAAAATATGCGACTTATTCGAAATGGTTATAGGTTGATCATATTGTGCAATAGGTTCCATTATACCTTTCAAGATTATAAATTTAATTAAACTTTTATCAGAATGCTGGTATATTTCTTATTAATTATTGTAATAAACAAATGTATAGCAGCAATGCCATATTATAATATTGCTATATGATTTTTATCCATTCTTTAATATTTCTTGGATATAATTCTTTAAGAAATTAGATTTTTTATATTCACTCAGTTTATTCAAATTAGTTTAATAATTCATTTAATCCTTAATACAAAATTATAATTTATTAAAATAGAATATTCTTTTTATCATCAAATGAGATTGGAGATATATTGGTTTGCTCTAATCTAGGTGACGAAGCATAACGTATAATGAGAATTTGGCATTTTCAAAATTTTTTACTAAAAATACTGTGATAAACTATTTTGTTTTCATATTTATATATATATTAACTATTTTTCTCAAATAGTGATAATACAAGTGTAATAGAATTTAATACTATGTGAAAAATAATTCAATTGCCAATATCAATAAGGTTTTGTATCAATTTTTTTATTATCTATACGTGTTATCCTTTATATTATAAATAAACTCTAAATATATAATTCAGCCATAATTATTATATTCTATAAATAAATACTTGAAAATCTCTAAAAGTTTAAATTGATAATTATCAAACAGCATATAACCTTACCCAATAAAAATTCACATCGAATGGGAATGACTGCAAGTACAAACTTTGAATTTTGAGCTAAAATGTTAATATTATTCAATGTTTTTTATTTTTATAAAAACTAACTACAAATCATATTACAAGGTTTAATCAGACAGCATATCCTTAAATTCACAAAATCATTGACTAATATTATATTTACGAATTATAACATAATTGAATATTCATCATTTAGTCAATTTCATCATCAATTTTCTATTCAATTCTACAATATTTGCTTTTTCCAACCGCCCAAATTATAATGATTTCAGTATTACTTGATAAAATATATTTAAAAATATATAAGTAAATCAAGCTATTTTTAAAGAAATTCAATGAATATTTATTAGGTAGTTTTTATTGAGTTCAAGATTTAATTATTTTAATAGAAAATTTTATTAAAATTGAGCACTATTAACAAATTATACATAAATTTCAAATTTATTCTGATAATATATAATTAATATTTACTATGGATTTGTGGTATATAGAAAATTTTTTTAATTTATTTGATAAATATTATAAAACAATTGTATAAGTGTTTTTCTCCAAATTTATTTCAAATTTTATGACTTTAAATTAATTCAAAAGGTTATTTTTTTTAAAATATTTTGGTATAAATAAACTCTATATGGAAAATATTAATATATTAAAAATTTAAAATTGTAAATGGATATATATATATATATGACACACCAATCATTATTTAATATAATTTCAAATTATAATTGTCCTATTAATTCATTTAAATATCTATCCATTTACAATTCGCTAATAAAATTGTACTTCAAATTAACAAATTCTTAAAGTCTATAATCATCATAAATATTAAGATCTTCAATATAAGTAATATAATTAATTTAAGCCAAAATCATTTTTATTATGTAACAATAAACCAATAAACCTTAAAATTACCAGATGTTAGAGTTGAGTAAATTTTTTTGTATATAAGGTGAAGTTAATTGTATATTGATGAGAAAATTTGTTGACATCATTTTATCTGGAAAATAATTTTTTTAAAACATATCAAATATACTATACTATACTTTTAATATAAGAACTTAAATTAATTTTGTAAAATTATAATTTTGATTAATATAGTTTCAATTGTGATTTTTTGCAAAGATTTATGGGTTTATATATATATATATATATATATTACTAAATAAGAATCAAAAAATAAAACAATTTCTTTAATCAAAATTATATAAAACTAATCACAGTTTCAATTTTATTAAGTTCATGTAATTGAAAATTTTAAAGCATCAGCGTTTATAAAAAAAAGTTTTAAATGAAAGTATTTTATGACCATATTTTATTATTGAGTAAATATTTCATAATTTGATATATTTTTACTTAATAAATATATTGCAAAATTTAATGCTTATTAAGATAAAAAAATACAAATCAGATCATTAAATAAATGATTAATAAATAAATGAGATAATATATTGATACGAATAATAATTAAAGAGTAAAAGATATTTAATGTATAATTTTGAATTTAATAATAAAAACACTACAAATATAAGCCTTCAGGTGTGCCGTCATTCTTACGATACAAGACCTTTTCACGAGCCTTCTTCAAGTCATCAGCCTTGACCTTCATTCTGCGTTCTCTTAAAGCTAAGAGACCAGCTTCAGTACATATGGCCTTGATGTCAGCACCAGAGAGATCATCCTTGGAGAGGACAAATTCTTCCAAGTCGACATCATCTGCAAGAGTCATTTTACTAGTATGAATACCGAAAATTCTCCTCTTAGTCTTGATATCGGGGAGAGGGAATTCGATCTTACGATCAATACGACCTGGACGAATAAGAGCAGGATCTAGGGATTCAATACGATTAGTGGCCATAATAACTTTGACATCACCACGTGCATCGAAACCATCAAGCTGATTAAGTAATTCTAGCATAGTTCTTTGAATTTCACGTTCACCTCCAGAATTGGAATCATAACGCTTAGTACCGACTGCGTCAATTTCGTCAATAAAAACGATACTAGGAGCATGTTCTTCTGCAACTCTGAAAATCTCGCGAACGAGTTTTGGACCATCACCCAAATATTTTTGAATAAGTTCAGAACCAACAACGCGAAGGAAAGTTGCTGAAGTTTGATTGGCGACTGCCTTGGCTAAAAGGGTTTTACCAGTACCAGGGACACCATACAAAATAACACCTTTAGGAGGCTTAACACCCATTTCTTCATAAAGTTCAGGATGAGTAAGAGGTAATTCAACAGATTCTTTGATTTCTTGAATTTGCTGTTCTAAACCACCAATATCTGCATAAGACTCAGTGGGTGCTTTATCTAATTTCATAACTGTAACAGCGGGATCAGTATCATCAGCTAATACACCAATAACTGACATAGTCTAAAGATATATAATTAATATATTTACGATTATAAAATACAAATTAATTTTACCTTATGATGAAGTAAAATAGAACAACCTGGTTCAAGAGAATCCTTATCCACAAAGGATAAAATATTGACATAATATTCAGGACCAGTAGCAGAAGAGACGATAGCATGGTCATCGTCAATAATTTCTTCAAGAGTACCTACTCCCATTGGAGTACCTCTCAAGTCATCTAAACGAATACGCTCTTCCTATATAAAGTATTAATTTACTTAAATTAAGGAATTATTCTGAATTGAAAATTACCTCATGTTTTTCATCTTGAGGTTTCAAAATTTCTTGGGTATGAACAAATTCGTCTTCCATCAACAAATAATCCTTAATACGTTCTAATTTTAGTAACTTTAATCTACAACGAGTAGTGGGGGTGACTTTTAAATAAAAAATTAGTTAAATTCGAAAATTTGGATAAAGTAAAATAAGTAAGTTACCTGTTGGAATTTTATTAATAGTGTCAGCTCCCTTCTTCTTCTTTTTACCTACACGAGTAGGCAAAGGAGGTTCCCACTTCTTCTTCTTTTGGGTATCCTAAATTATTATAAAATTAAATTCTTTAATTTTAAAATACTCAAATTTTCATATTTACCTTATTCTTCTTTTTATCGGAGCCGTCAGGAAATTCAGGTAAACCACCAGATTGAGAATTACCCTAAATAACATAATAAATAAAATTGAGTATTTTATATATAAAATTTAATAATATTAAATAATTTAGTTTACCATTTTAAATTAATTGATTAATAAAAATAAAGTAATGAATTTTAAATTTCATTCATTACGTATGCCGACCTTATATGAATTTGGATCACTGAAATTCAATTCAATTGTTATTATGGGATAATATATGAATTGGAATAGAGAATTCAATTTCATGATTTATTAATAATATGCAACTTATTTCAAAAAAAAATTACAGAATATTAAATAATATGTAATTTTAAAATCATATTACTTATAAAGCTTTATAATCAAGTGGAGTTTAATTATAAGATATAGATTATTAGCTTATCATAGATTAATTTTAATAATACATTTTTAATACTCTTAAAACTGAACGGGTTAATTAATAACTAAAAATAAATTAATAGTAAATAAACTTAAACAATGAAAACCAGAAAAAATTTAAATGATCATAACGAAATATATTAAAATTATAATTTCTATTATACTAAATATATATATATTATACAATTGTACTTATATTAATATTATATTCATAATTGAAACAATAATCTATGAATAAAGTAAAATTATAACAAATATATAATGAGTATAAAAATTCTATTCTGTTTTTCTTAGTTTATAGCTTTAAAAAAGAGTCAAACCCTCTGCGGTAGGCTGATGGCAGAGAAGGGAAGTAAACAAACGATCAACATTTATAAGGGGTGAATATTGAATAGAGTACAAGTGTTTCTGGAATAATCAAATACAAAAGTCAAGAATTACACCTGGGAAGGTTCGGTACAAGGTTAAAAAAGGGGGGCCAATAAGTCAGAACGATGTATCAATTATAAATGAATAAAGTTGGGTGAGAATAGTAGATATTTAGTTTTTTCATAGTTCAAGTTTCAATATTTAAAAATGTATATATATAATAGGGAATAATGAATATTGTTAAAATAATGAACAGATTAATATTTCTGTTCCTATTCTTGAATTAATTTTACATAATTTTCAGGAATTAAACCCAATTTCTCATCGTTTAAATAGCCAACTAACCAACCTTCACACTGACGATACTGAATATAAAGTAAGTCATCTTTGCGAAAAGTTATTTCGGAAGGATTCTCAGCGTCAAAATCGTATAAAGCTCTAGCCATTCCATTAACGTAATTAGGGTCGTCACCCTCTTCTTCATCAGAATTAGTAGGTTGTCCCCAGTGACGAATGTCATTAGTAGGAAAACCAAAATCTCTGAATTTTACAGTTGAATTAGTCCAAAATTCTAAAATAATAAAAGTTAACTTATGATAAAAATAAACTTGTAAGAATCTTTACCTTCACGGTACTTTTCCTTTAATATTAAATTATTAAAAAAGATAATTAGTTAAGAAAAGAAATTAAAAGAATTAGAATAAACTTACAGTTTGAGTTTCTTTATCCAAAGAGTTATTATTAGTTACTCCATCATTAGATTGAGATTGAATATTAGTAACTTTATCAACATTTCCATTCATCTTGATGATATTGAGTATAAAATAGATAGATAGTTGATATTAAAAAGTTAATTAGTTATAAATTGATTGAGTGTATGAATTGAAATAAAAATAAGAAATTACAATAATAATAATAAAAATAATAATAATAATAATAAAGTTATAAACAAATATAGTGTTTATAAATTAGATTGAATTGACTTAGGGGAAAATTGAAACCAATCAAAATTTCTCATTATCATGAAATTTGAAACTCGCATTATTAGTTAAGAAACTTTCAAATTAACCCATAATTAAATCACAAAACTATTTTTAGTTTTATAAGTTTATTAAAAAGGACTGGTAAATTGAATCACTTAATTTTTAATATTAAATTTTATTTGATCATTCTTAAATTATGTCCTATATGTAGATTATTGAATAATATCAATGTCAGTGTTAATTTGATTTTTATTATATTAAATATAAAATAATCTTTCATTATTTGTTCATTCTTGAGAAATATATTTTTATTTTTTTGATACTAATTTTCAAACCAACAATATATACATTTTTATATCACATAATGATATTGAGTAAAAGTATCAGTATTAACTTTGATTTTTATTACTCAATAAATTAATAAACCAATGTTTTATTCATTATTTAATGAATTAATTCGAAAATATATGTTGAATAATAAATTAGCAAAACATCAAGTTTCAATGTCCCAACTAATACATCATTATATTTACTTATATAATATTTGTTATTGGTAAAAAATTAATGAAATTTATTTGCGTTGTATGCTATTTAAATTTCGATATAAATAATATAATATTATAATATTATATCTGAAAAAAAATTCTGATTCAAACTATTATTAAATGATTCCACAATTAATTGAAGTTTATATGAAATTTCTAATAAATTGATATAAATGATATTTGACTTAATTTAGATTTATAAATTGTATAATATTTAGATAAAGTGTTAAAAACTAATACTGGATACATTCAATTTATGAAATACTTATTTTATAACATACATCTGTCACAGTCATATATTAAATAAACATATCACATGGATTAAATTGTCATTTAGGAAAGTTGATAATAGTGATGAAAATTTATGATATTCTCATTTACATGATGGTTTGAGTTTGAAATGACATAATAATCATATTGATAGAGTATGATTTTAATCAGAAAATAGTTTTGATAAAAATTAATTATAAGATAAATTGAAGTCAATGTTAAAACAATTTTCAAAATTTTATTTCTTCAAAATATACGTATTTGGTTAATATTTATGATGATAAAAATTCTAAGAATTTTTTATTGGGTTATTAATATAATATAATATAATATAAGGGTAAATATCTAGTTGATATATTATTAAAAATACGTTATATTGAAAATTAAATATATTTCAATTTATAACAATTTGCAACAAATTAAGACCAAAGTGAAGTATTCACAACTTAATTAATTTTTTATAGTGTTTACTGTGGTCAGTCTGATAATAATTTCCATAATCATATCTTTGCTAATTATTAATAAATAAATTTCAAAATTCAAATTATATATAGTTCTGATTTAAATGAATTAAAATTTGCAGACAATTTTATTGCAACTGTACAGTTTCAATCAAAATGATTGTAAAATATAAAACAAGATTTTTAAAATATACTGAAAACTTGAACTAGGAGAAGATTTTGAACAATATTATCATATTTACAGACCCTAGATTTTTTTAGCAAAAACTGGTTTGAATTTGAATACTTTTTTGATTTTGCAGTCTGTAATTTAAGGTTATTAATCTAAAAATTCAAATATAATATTTTACGAATCAAATTTATTAAAGTGTTTACAATGTTTTAATTTTGAAACTTTAAATAATGACGATTTAATTAATCAGCGAACAACTTGTTGATGTAAAGTAGACTTAATATATATAACAAAGAAAATCGTTAAAATTTATTATCAAAAAAGTAGTTCTTAGAAAATGAATTTAGGCGAAAACTACAAACCAAAAATAATTATATAAATGATTGAATAAATTAGTTATAATACAAGTTTGTTTATTAGTCATAGCATATCATTTTTTCATAGATTGAATGGTTCTTTGTTTGTGACTCAAATCATTCTGTAATCTTCGAATTTGATTTTCTAATTCTTGTATTTCATTGTAATTCATTTGATTTATCGAGTCAATACTATAAGCGTTCTAAATAATATATTTATTAATTGAATAATATATGTGGTCAATGAACTTACTTGATCTGGCGTTTTATGATGACTTGCTGAAGTCTATAAAATATATAGTTAATATATTTTAAAATTTTATATAAATAAAAATATGTTACCAATTGATTCTTTTGTTCTTGTAACTGATTGACCTGCTGGACTCGTTGCTGAATTTCGATATCAAGCTTGTTACTCAATTCTTTCAATTGATTAACAGAGGTAGAAGGTTTGTGCTTTTTAGGAGAAGGCGTTAATAATTTTTTAGAGCCTGAAGAAGATAAAGGATTCTAATAACTTCAATTAATATCATATAAACAAAATTTAAGGTAATAAATTTACTCTTAAATTTAATTTATCATAAATACTATTAAAATAAATTTGATCTTCTTTAATAGATTGATTTAATTTTTTAACCATTGGTAAATATTTTAAACTTAAATTATTCCTGATACTTTCTAAATCATTAGAGGTTAATAATTCGTGAGTCTACATGGAATTAATATTAATATAAATATTAAAATAATTATTGAATATAATTAAAATTTACTTTTTCAACTCTACATAATTTATTGATTCTTTCAGATTCTAGTTGACTCATTTGCAACATTTCAATTGTTTTATCTACCTAGAAATTATTCAATTAATAAATTTGTTATTGATAAATTAAAAATAATATTACATTAAAATTTATACTACTCAAGCTACTAATACATATTTTAGTATTTTCTTTAATAGATTCTTGACCCATTTTTATTAATATGGTGATGTTTAGATATATTAAATATTTGCAGATTTATAAATTAAATCAAGTCGAATCACATAATTTATACATTTAATCCATCATATCCTTTTATGGGATATATTATTAACTTTCTAACTTTTTTGTACATTTTATAAAGTATATCATGATGAAATACCAGTATGTAAATATTGATTAACCTAGATTAAATTACAATATTAAGTACAATAAAGAAGGATTTGTCATAATAATTAGAAAAATATAAATTTATTCTTTAATAAATATGCATAAATTTTAGAAGTTAAAGTTAGTTGATATAGGTTCTTAATATATAAATGATTGAAATAAAGAGAAAAATAATCCATATTATGAAATTGTAATAAGCATAGTGATTAATTAAAAATAAAATAGAAATCCAGTAGAATTTAAAGGAAGATTTAATCGTATGAAAGTTTGATTATTCCAAACAATTACAAAGGAGTTTATGCAATAAACCCTTCACCAAGGAAGGGTGGAATTTGATAATACAATAGTTCAAATGAAAAAAATTGAGAATATGATTAAATATAAGCATTATACAAGTCATCTCTAATGCTGATAACCAGAGTTAGGATTCTGAGGGATCATACCATCATAACCATCTCTAGATCCGCGGTAACCACCACCATAAGCGCGTGAATTATGGTTTCTAGGATTGCGGAAAGCGTTTTGGTTACCATTGTAGCCATAGTGACTAGGGTTAGGTTTGGGATGACCACCAGCGTTGGGAGGGGATTGGTTTTGGCTCCAGTTAGGGCGGTTGCGATATTTATCGGAGTTAGTACGGTATTGATTATTGGCACTAATATTGCCATTGGAGTCATAGTTATTATCATATTGATTATAATTGCGGTAATCTGTTTTACCAGCGTAATTAGCATTGTTGTTGCGTCTATAATCACGATTTGGACGACGAGACCAGTTACGTTGACCATCATTGAAAGCGACATTATCTTGATCATTTTGAGGAGGGATATCATTAGAGCGAGGATGTTGAGCGGAATAAGGATCTGTGGGGGGTTGATTCATGAGAACTGAAAGTGGGTTTTCAAAACCGGATTGAGATACTAATGGCACTTCATTACCATTATCAGCGGATGGAAATTGTTGGTAAGGATCTTGTTTATAATTAGTTTGATCTTGGTATTGACCCCATTGGTCATTGTTATAGTTGACATCGTTAGTATATTGCTGAGGCTCAGGGAAAGCAGTGTGAGGCTGTTCTTGAGTTACTTGGGTTACTTGATTTTCTTGAGGAGCAGGCTGCTCGGGTTCTTCTACTTGTTGGTTATTATCAAGAATTTCTGAAGCAGTCATAAAATTGAAGCCTCCAGGAGGGCGGGAAACTGTAGAGTAAACTTGAATCTCTTTTTCAACAGGTTGAGCAGGTTGTTGGGCAGGTTGTTGTTCAGTTTCAAACTGGTACTGATGTTCTTGATCACCATTTTCCTGAGGAGGTAAAGAATTTAATTCAGAGATTGAAGATACAACTTTATGAACTTGTTCATAGGTAACAGGGTATTCTTCAGAGATATTTTCAGTAGATTGGAGAGAGAGCTTTTGCAAGTGTTCAACAACAGCTTGACGTCCTTCAGGTCTTTGAAAGTCGCCAGATAGAACGACAGAGCGGAAAAGTTCTAATGATTGGTAATCATTGGGTGAGATAGGTAGGGATTTATTAAAGTAGGTGCTAAGAAGAGATGAAAAAAAGTTTAATGCTTGGAATAACTCAGGATTTTCGAAACTCTAAAATAAGAAATGAAATTAATCAATAAAATTACATATTTGAATAATAGGAAATTACCTTATCATCGGTAATCTCATCTTTGTTGACAGTATCAGTTTCAGGTTGAGCATCATTTTGAGCTTCGGGTTCAGCTTGAGTCTCAACGGGCGCTTCTTCAAGCTTAGCTTGTTCAGGAGTGTCTTCTTTTTTAGGTTCTTCTTCTTCCTTTTCTTCAACTGGAGGCTAATAATAAAAATAGTTTAAAAATTTGAATGTCTTTTATTAATTTAAAATTATATACGTTTTTGCTAATTTGAACCAAATTATCAAAAATTTCAGTAAGTTCTTTCATAGAAACTAGAACTTCAGGCTTCTTGGCCAATACAGCCTTTTGTTCTTCGTTAATTTCATTGGGAGCTAAAGATTTTACTTTTTCTTCCATTTTTTCGATTTTTTGCTAAATATCAATTAGATTATTGATAATAATAAAGTATATAAAACTTACCATTCTCTTTCTTAAAGCTCTCAAACGTTTTGCTACATATTCGACATAGGGATTAAGACTTTTGGCCTCAGCCAAATCAATGGACAATTTGGGGATTGCAACTTCAGACTTTTTGTGATCTGGGGTAGTGACATGAGCTAAGGAAGTAGCTCTAGGCTTTTTAGTATTCTTTGAGTTGGCCATAATATTTTAAAGATATTTTATTAGATATAAAAATGATATGGTTTTATGATTGACAACAGTCGAAAATAGGTTGGTTAGATATTGTGGGGATTGAAATTGAAAAGGGTAAGGTTTAGGAATCAAATTTAAAGCGAATTTTTATGATTTGATAATTTATGGTTGCATCATCAACATTTTTCATTTAAATAGCTCCAACTCAAAATTTGTAATTTGTACTACTTAACCAATTAGATCATTAAATGCATCATATTTTAAAATATGTTGAATCGCATATATTAAATGTAAAGATTACAGTATTAGGATATCATTTATTACAGTCATTAGAGTTATATTTTTCAGATCCTGCCACTAGTCTATAAATTATGATTTTCAAATGATTATATACAATTTTGCACTATATCAATTCTGAAGATGATAAAATGTTTGAAATATTATAATGAGAATATTACCTTTATTAAAAAATATAAAATCATAATTATATATTTATTTACATTAATTTAATTCATGGCAATTTCTTGTGTTCAAGAATATTCTACAACATACAATACAAGCCATAAAGTGTTACAAAATTTTAATTCATGTTAGTTTGCGATACATAAATATGTCAAAGGATATTTTAATATGAGTTATGTAATAAAACTATTTTTTCTCTTTATGAATTTATAATATATTTCAACCTTGTCATATAATATATTTCATTATTTATTTAAATTACTGAATTGATTTGAAAAGTGAATATTAGTTCAATGAATTAGATATAATCAAGATTATTTTCCATTTTTTTTCATAGGCGATATATTATTGATAATTTTATAATATTCAACCATATCTTATATGTACTTCAAGCAAACTTCTGTAAATATATTATATGATGATATAATGATATATATACTATTTACTATGAATTTATTAAAGTTTAAATAGTAATATGGTATCGAATAATAATATGATTAAATTTTTAAATGATATGTGTTTAACAATTAATTATATATGATATAATAAAAGATACATTGTTTGTTTTGAAAAATCCGCATGCTAATATTTAATAAGATTATCTACAAAAAATTCAATGAAAGGGAATTTTCATTTTTGGTGTTAGGAATATAAAAATCGTATTTATTTTTTTTGTTGAAAAGGTGATTTGATTTAAAATACACTAGTCTGCTGAATATGGAAAATTTAAAACTTTACTAGATTTTTTATAAGTTGAATTATAATGTTCTATATATGTACATACACACATATATATTATTCTACAAGAGGACTTGTGTTTCGTATTAATATACATAGGGTAGAATTTGTATAATTTAATCAACTGGTTGAAGTATAGTTTTATTAATAATACAATCATAGATAATAATTCGGATAAAACATTAGTTAAAATATCAATATAATAGATTCAATTAGTAGAAAATAGAATTAAATTGATAGAATTATTTTCCAGGGGCTTCGCTCTCGGAAGATGACTCCGATTTGGATTCATTTTCTGAATCTGATTCTTCCTCTGATTCATCATCCCTAAAAAGATATTATCAACAAAAATTAGGCAAGAATAATATTTAAATAGCTTACCATTTATTTATAAGTCGCTTAGCCGGGGTTTTAACAGGTTGAGAAATAGAAGGCTTATTTTTTAAGACTAAACATAAAGTTAGTAACAAGTAAGGGTATATAAATAAAATAAATATACCTGAAGCAACAGCAGATTTGACATCACTAACCACTTGTTTAGTTTGCTCAATATATTTGCCATCTTCAAATCGAATCTTCTTAACCGGAGGAGGTTTCAAGCCTTTTTCAATTTTAGCTTTAATCTGTTCCTTCTTTTGTTTTTCTAATTCGATCTTCTGCTCTTGATATTCGGCTAATTTCTTGGCATCTTTAATGGTTTTCAATCTTCTTCCAGATAAATCTCTGCAACTGTCAAAGTTGGTAGTTTGCTGACTATTCATTTTTCCACCCTGGGACCTTAACTGACTACCAAACCCTCCTTTGCCTCCCAAAGCTTTAAAGTTAACTTGAATAGTTTGTAAATCATTTTCAACGTGGATATCTTCGTCAATAAGATGGGACGAGCTCAGGTAAAAAAGTTCCGAAGGACAATTTATCTTTTTAGAGATAATTTCTTGAATGGAGTTGACAGATATTCTTTTATTATTTGAACTGACTGAAATAAAAAATGAATTAGAATTGGCATCAGGAATTTGAACTAGTAATTGATGATTTAACATTTTTATTATTGAATGTTGTTGTGTTATTTATATGGTATTAAAATGTTTTATATTGGTAATAATTTGGTTGAATTTAAATTTATTTCTAACAACCAAATTGAAAACTAAATTTGTATGAATAGTTTATATAATTTATTCTATGGGATTAATCACGAGTGTAACAAGTGATAATTGATTTGAAAATTTATTAATCTAAATTTTATTATTATGATTATTAGGAATAAATCTCTGAAAAATTTATATTAATCAAAAAAAGTAACATCACCTAGTTAAGATATTTGAAGAAATATTTATTTTAATATTGGTAAATATAAACATCACTTCCTATGAATTGATATTTTTAACATTTATTATGATTAAATCTTATTTGTTCATAAAAATTTATATAATGCTTCGGTTACATGAATGGTAGCCCGCCCGAATAACTTCATCTCGCGATCTATTGCCTTATAGTGACTTAACCCCAAAAGACCAATCACACCACTTCAAGCTCTGATTCTTCTGGCAACCCAATACACTTCTTTACACTACCTACAGCCGACAATTGGTCTATAAAAGAACCATTGTCGGGATACAATATCACCATCACCTCCGGTCTTCTGTGAAGCTCATTAAACCTTTATCAAACCCCAATAAAACGCCCTAACCTAAACAACCAAACAGGCCTTAAACAAGCCTCTTCCTTATCTATTATTAACGTTCTATTAGCAATCGATAGAACCACAATACGATGAAATTTATTTATTATATGTATATTTATTTTTGAATTAGAGTTGATATTTAAGAAAATATAAATCATACCATTATATATATAATAATATATTGATAATTAGTTGCTGGATAAGCGTATGATTCAGCAGAATAACATCATATTAGTTTTTAATAGACAGCATACTTCTCGAAGAGATTATTATTGCTTTATCATTGTATTTGAATCATAATAAATTAATATTTTTAATTGTCAAATTATTAGTATTAGAAAATTTAAGTTGATATCAAAGCAAATATCTGTAAAGGATAATTCAATACTAAATTGTCTTCATAGTTACAAATTAAATAATATTCAATTTTTAATCAATTAAAATTAAATTAGAAATTCATAGTATCAATTTACTAATGAATTCTTTATAATCCAATTTTATTAAATTTATATTAAGTATAATGACTAAATTTTAATTTTTTTTTTGGAAATTTATTGAATAACCAACTAATAAATTAATATTATATATTTAATGAGACTATATCCAAAATAAAAATTTTTATTTGCTAAAATTTCGTATGTAAATTTTTAAACTCAATGGTATTTCTTTTATAATTGAATCAATTTTCAAAATTAATTGATTAGAATTTTAAAAAATAATTTAATTATATTTAACAGTTTTATAATTAATATAATTTGAAATATAATAATAAAATTTTCACATTAAACATGATTGAAAAATTATTAGTATAACGATTTTCTCTTATTTTAATTGTTAATGAATTATTTACATTTTTGTTTATGCAAATGTACCATAAATAAATTTTATACATTGTGAGTAAGTGGCATATTCAGTGGTTGTTTAGCCTTTTGATCAAGATTCACATTGCTTCAGTTATCCTATTATTAGATATAATCAATTATTTCTGCTATAATTGGAACTTTAAAGAAACATAATTTAAAATTGGAAATATAATACTTCTATTTTTCAATTATTTTAAGAATTGAATAATATTTTGGTTTTTTCAGAAAGGTTTTTAAAACTTAATAATCTTTAGTATTAAAATACATATGATAAAGGATATTTCAGATTTTTTTGGATCGACCAATAGGGTAAATTATGGATATATCTTAAGAGTATTAGTCAAAATTGAGATATCAAAAAATTTTTCTGAAATTGTCAATATGTATATTCAACTAATAACGAGTCAGTTGAATACTCTATTCTCCAATCAAATATATACAAATTATTTGATAAACATTGTAAAATAACTTGAATGAACAATTTTATATTAAATCAGATTAATAGTCAAGTCATTTCTAACTTTAAATATAAAACACCTGATTGAATTAATAATAATAAATGCATGTTTAATTGATATTTTTCGACACGTGTATTGATATATTAATTTCTTAATATCATAATATCAACATGAAAACTGAATAACCAAAATTATTATTATATTTTAAGCTTACAAAAACAATAATTAGTCAATAAATTTAAGCTATAAAAAATCAATATTTGTAATTAATGTCAAGTAATTCACTATATAATAAAGTTACTGATAACAAAATTTGAAAAATATCAGTATTTAACAAATTTCATAATATTAAATATGTAAAAGCTAGTTGAATAATTCATAATTAACACAACTCAACTTTTGACAAAAAATATAGCTAATTCTCTATCTATATATACTCTCCACTTAAATTATAAAAATAAGATATTTTACCCAAGTTTAATTAGTTTACATTAAAAATTTTAAATTCAAATAAATTAAAAAATTAATATGACCATAATGAAATGTTTATCAATAAACTGATTATAAACTACTTTTAATTTGATATTTAATAAAAGAATTTCATTTAACTTTTTAAATACTAATATATATTTATATTATTTTAAATTGAAAGAAATCGGATGAATAATAATAAAATCAGTGATATCGATTATGACGTAGATATACTAATCAACAAACGCTAATTATACTTTGAAAAAAATCAACCAATTCAAAATCTGTGGTAAATATCAAATAATCATGAAAACTCTTACAAATATTAGTAAATAAATTTCTCATCATTAAAGTCATTAATAATTAATCTTTTGATTTTTATCAAATAGATCACTAAATAACTATAAATTTATTTTTAATTCATTATTCTAATTAGAGAAATATTTTATATTGTATTAATATTCAATTACCTATAATAAAATCCAATATTGATCAAATTTGATCATCCTTGACTAAGTCCCGTATGGAGTCCAGAGATCCCAAGGAGGTAAGCCTCAATACCAATCCTGGGAGAAACTATTAGATAGGGAACAAGTATATTCCTAGTAGGATTGATATCTTGATCGAACTTTATATGATATTGTGAACACTTGAAAGATTTGCTTGATCCAAGTTAAATATGTAATTATCCATAATTTCCCTTTGTTTTATATGTGTGATGCTTGTCATAAATGATTATTTTGTACCAAGGGTATTCTCTTGTTTTTCTAATGAAGCTTACTTGAACCTATAGTGAGACCATATTAACATTGTTTTTACACTTTTATTTATCATTCATTTATCATCTTATCTCATCATTTTTTAAATGATAAATTCTGGAAGTAGAATAATATAATATTGAATAATATATAATTGGGTAATTTTTTTATAGTCTGTACTTACAAAATTTTTAATTATTTTCATCATCTTATAATGTTTTTACTAAAAACACTTCCTTTGAATATTATTTATTTTATATCTTGTTATAAATATAATAAACTGTTAAATTTTACAATTTTTTTCTTATTAACATATAAATTAAAGAGTAAATAATTTGTTAAAAATATTTGTATTTAAAATTACTGGACAGATTTTTTTGATTTTATTTTACTTTAGAACTGAGTTATCATTTTCAATTTCCAATGACATGATAATACAACATAATTCATCAAGCTTTGTCTTTTAAAAGTAATGATTATAATTGTTTTTCTAAGGATAATTTGATTTCTTTGATTAGTTTTTTATTAAAATAAATGATATAACAACAATTATTTTTGATAATACTTAAGAAAAAAATAATCAAGTTTGTTGTTTTATTTTTGTTTTTATATTGGAATCTTTTCTTATATAATATCAATAATACTTGATATTTTAGAAAGATAATTTATTAAATTATTTTAAATATTAAAAAGAACTTTTAATATATATTAATTTTATTTTTTATTGTAATATATATTAAAAAATTTAGTGATAATTATTTTAATCATTAATATTATGTTTATAAACTTTAATGAAATATTAGTTAATATTTTTATATCAAACCATTATATTGTTTATTTTGTTTCAAAATTCAAATAAATTTGGATTTCTTAATATTTAATATTAGTTTCCTTTCTATTGTTTTATATTAATATTAAAATTTGTATTTTATTTAGTTGTTTAGTCTTCACTTTATTCTATTATTATTCAGAATAAAATATGATCAGTTATAATAAAATTATAAATTATTTTATTGAATTATGGTTTTTTAACTTTAAACAAGAGCTATAAGTATTACTTTAGTTTTTTTAAGTAAAATTGAAAAAAGTTTATTTCAATAAATTTTGTTTTTTAAATAATAATAACTATAGGAATTATTTCTTTGTATATTTATTATAGAAACCATGAAAATCATAATATTTATAATTTAGCCTTAATTTAATATCCATGATAATTTTATTTAAAACACAATTTTTAAGTTCCTAAACTTATTATCTAAAGCCTTGTTTTTGGTGTTTTGAAAAAAAACTCTTATATACCATATTTTGTTCTCAAGTTAAATAATATTTTGGATAAATAAAAAAGTCAATTAATATTGGATAATATGTGAAATTTAAATCCACATAAAATTGATAAGATTTGAATTTTTCTTTAACCCAATACTTAATAATAATTGATAAAATTCTAATTCTTGTATTTTAGAAATAAAAGCATAGTGATAATTGTTTGTATTTAACTAAATATAACGATGCTGTGCTTAGTGTAGTTTTGTTTAAAACTAAATACTAAAGTAAAATAATATGCAAGTGATAGATTAAATATTCATAAATATGCTCAAAATCAATAGAAATTCTAGGAGCAGTGAAATATAAGAAATATTGATAACATGGTTTATGATAGTTTGTTGATGCTATTTATACTGGTTTTAACTAATATTAAAGGTTGGGTATTGGTTAGTAAAATACTAATAGCCAGCTTTTTAATTTAAGAGATACTGATCTGAAGTATGAAATCAATTCTTTTTACTATGTGATCTGATAGAAAACTAAGTGAGTTTTCGTGTTATTTCATTGGATGAATAATAAAATCAATTTTTTTCATTCTACTCTTTCGACATTATTTATTTCAAGATATTATAACCAAGTAAAAGATAACGATTAAGTCGGATTAATGCAATACAATTTTATGTAATCAAAATGCGCTGTATTTCTATTATGAAGATATGAAACCATTGCAGCTAACATTTCATAATATAATCCAATCACTTTAATCTATATATTAGATAAAGCAAAGAAATAGTCAAGGTGTAAAATTTGATTTTGAATTGAATGATTTTAGGGGATTTATGATCAATTTAGTATTGAAAATTAAACAATTGATAAAAATAATGAATCAATAGTCACCGTTGATTTCCACTCATATTCCTCTTCAGCATAATCAAGTGTGTTTTGATTTTTATTCATTAGATTTAATTGATTAATTTAATGTGAAGTGTGAAAATTCAAGGGTTTATATGCTTCAACAACAAATCATAAATTACATCTATAAATTACATAGCTGGATACGGGGAAAATTGACCTTATCACGTTTCTTTTTCATGAAGGCTTAGCTTGATTTCGGCCTTAACCGGGTAAAATTTTAGGTTCTTAGTTGATAATAAGTAATTTACCTCAATATTAATCAAGTAATCACAACTACCAATTCTTCTATTATAGATAACGTATCATTAGTTCACTTCTAAAATTACTGGCTTCTATTGTTAAGCTAAGTTATTTTTATTCATTAAATTTGATTAAGATCTAGTTTTCACTCACAAGAATGAAATATTATAAGAATTATCTGTGTTATAAATGAATATTAATTATGTAATATTGAGCCGATATCCATATATTGTGAAAGTCAACTGAAATTTAGAATAGAATATTATTGAAAAAATCGCCTTATCAATAATGATTATTCGTTATATTCTTCTGATATCTAGAAATCATAAAAAATAGTATTATTTTATATTGTACATAATGCTCAACTTATGAGCAAATATTGGAAATTTAGATCCAAAATTTTATACAAGCCATTTATCCAATATTTTTCGAAATTCGGTAATCTGGCTTATTTCATACAATCATTATATACTTGGAACCAGAAATATATGAATTGTAACCGAAAGTTGAAATAAAAAGATATTCATCTATTGATTGATTTTTCTCACGTGACGACAGTCCAAAAATCCCGTTAGTATAAATTGGCAGTAATGGCTCTGATTATAGATAATATTTTCGTTGTGTGAGCAAATATTGTGTAAAAGAAAGAAGATATTATCGTTCTTTCCATAAAATCTTTTAACTATCTTGAATTAACCTAATCAAATCTATTATATTCAGCCCTTAAACTAATTCGTCTCTGCTGAAATTAAATCAAATTTTCTATTTTGCATATTTAATTTATTTCCATTATTAATTAAAATGTCTTTGTCTCCCCGTTCTCGTCAACTTAGTTTCCATGGTCTCTCTCCCTCTCAACGCCCACTCTACATCAGAGTTGCCAACAAAGAAATCCGTATTTTAATCAATAACGACTATTGGAGTGCTGCTGAGCAGCTTCGTGAAGAATTCATCCAAGCCGGATTGCCCGAATCAGTCAATACTGATGACTTAACCAATACTGAATTAACCGCTCACTTCTTAAAATTCGTGACTGAGAGAGCTGATCAGGACGAAATTACCTCTTTTTACCCTCTTGTTCAAATTGTTTTTGAGCATTTGAGAGATAAATACTTGAAAAGGAACGATGTCCATGCTGCAACTCGTGATCTTTCATCCGAAGCTCGCAATGCCGTCATTCAAGCTTATTTCCATGCTTTGAATTCTCTTAGCCGCGAAACCGATATTGATATTTCTCAATATGAAAATTACTCCTCTGCTTTATTTAAAGCTGCCAAATATAAAGATGCTACGCTCTTTGCCATTTTTGGTGGTCAAGGGAACAATGAAGAATATTTCGATGAGCTTGTCGAAGTGTACAAGGTATATGAAAGCATCCTTGGGCCCTATGTTGAATTGATGTCCCAGGTTATTAAGAACCTCTCTTTGACTGAAATGGGTAAGAGTATACATCCCAAACCTTTGGATATTATCAACTGGATTAAAAACCCTGAATCACGTCCCGACACTCAATACTTAGTCTGGGGTCCTGTCAGTTTACCAGCCATTGGTTTGTTACAGCTTTGTCACTACTATCTCACTATGCGCCTTTTGGGTATGACCCCTGACCAATTCCGTCAACACTTTGCTGGTGCTACTGGTCACAGTCAAGGTATCATTTCTGCTGTTTGTTTAGCTTCATCTACATCAGAAGAATCTTTCTTTGAAAATTCCGAAAAAGTATTGGCCTTACTATTCTTCATTGGTGGAAGAGCTCATCAACATTATCCCCAAGTTACCCTCAACCCCTCTATCTTACGCGACTCTTTGGCCAACAATGAAGGTAATCCCAGTGTGATGCTTTCTGTTGTCAATTTACCTTTAGCCACCGTTCAAGGATATGTTGAAAGCACGAATCAACATTTACCTGAAGATCGCCAAATTTACATTAGTTTGATCAATGGTGCTAGATTCATCAATCTCGTTGGTCACCCTCAGAGTTTGTATGGCCTTAACACTGCCCTCAGAAAGATCAAAGCTCCCACTGGACTTGATCAATCTCGAGTCCCTCACAGTCAAAGAAAACTCAAATTTGTCACCAAATTTATTCCCATCACTCACCCATACCATTCTCCTTATCTCACCAATGTCAATTCATTAATTTTTGAAGATTGTAAGAAATATCACATCGAATTCCCTGCCTCTGACATCAAAATTCCTGTATACAGCACCTACGATGGTAGCAATTTACAGGAATCGAATGATGTTTTAGTGGATTTGATTGATATGATTTGCACTCAACGTATCGATTGGATCAAAGCCACCAATATTCAAGGTCTTACCCACATCATTGACTTTGGTCCTGGTGGTGCTTCTGGTATCGGTGGTCTGACTTTCCGTAATAAGCAAGGTACTGGTGTTCAAGTGATTATTGCTGGTTCCTTGACTGGATCCAATAAACAACTCTCCTACAAGGCCGATTTATTCGATTCTGAAATCTCTGCTGTTCGTTACTCCACTAACTGGGCTGAAGAATACCGTCCCAAGTTAGTTAAGACTGCTAAGGATGGTCGCATTTTTGTTGACACTCCTATGACTCGTCTTCTTGGTAAGCCTCCTTTGATGGTTGCTGGTATGACTCCCTCTACCGTTTCTGGTGAGTTTGTCAGTGCCGTCATGAACGCTGGCTATCACGTTGAACTTGCTGGTGGTGGTCACTTTGCTGAAAAGATGATTCGCGATAAGGTTCAAATGATCATGGAAAACGTTCCCGCTGGTTTGGGTATTTCTATGAACTGTTTGTTCCTTAACGCTTTTCTTTGGAATATGCAATTCCCTCTCATTCAGCAAATGCGTAAGGAAGGCTTCCCTATGGAAGGTGTCTGTATTGGTGCCGGTGTTCCTTCTCCTGACGTTGCCGCCGATATTGTATCTCAATTCCGCGCTGCCGGTATTAAGCACCTTGCATTTAAGCCTGGTTCAGTTTCAACCATCCGTCAAGTTGTTGCCATCGCTGCCAACAACCCTGACATGCCCATCATGCTTCAATGGACTGGTGGTCGTGCTGGTGGTCACCACAGTTTCGAAGACATGCATCAACCTATTTTGGAAACTTATGGTCAAATTCGTGCCCAAAAGAATATTATCTTGGTTGCTGGTTCTGGTTTAGGTAGCGCTGAAGACACTCTTCCCTACATCACTGGTGATTGGTCTCTTAAATTTGACTATCCTCCCATGCCTTTCGATGGTGTCTTATTTGGCTCTAGAGTCATGATTGCCAAAGAAGGTAGAGCTCATGATGATGTCAAGCAAGCTATCATTGATGCTCCTGGAATTGAAGACCAAGACTGGGAATTAACCTATACTAAGGAAGCTGGTGGTGTTTTGACCGTCAAATCTGAATTGGGTGAACCCATCCACAAGATTGCCACTCGCGGTGTCAAGCTTTGGAAGGAATTGGATGATACCATCTTCAATTTGCCTCGTGAAAAGCGTCCTGCTATCTTGGCATCTAAGAAAGATTATATCATTAAGCGTCTTAATGCTGATTTCCAAAAAGTCTGGTTTGGTAAGAAGGCTGATGGTACTGCTGTCGATCTTGAAGACATGACCTATGCTGAAGTTGCTAATCGTGCTGTTGAATTATTATACATCAAGCACCAAGGTCGTTGGATCGATATCACTCTCCGTCGCTTCGTCGGTGACTTCTTGCGTCGTATCGAAGAACGTTTCATC
>JNEM01009964.1:0-23886 GCA_000697335.1 Conidiobolus incongruus B7586
AAAACATTAATATTATAAGAATAAATGTAAAATAATTATAACAAAAAATATAAATTATATAGAATTATCATTAGTTATTTTTAATATTTTTATTTTGATTATTTAATTTATTATATAAAATTCAAAAAATATGTTATAAAAATAGTCATATAAATATTAAAATTTTTTCATATAGATATTAATTACTGAAATAATTACTTATCAAAAAGGAAATGAAAAGTAAAGTTTTATTAAAATTAAAATTATTGGTATTATTCAATTTTTTATAATAATCAATTGTGAAATGATATGTAAATTCTTATATATTAAATAATAAAACCAACAATTAATTACACTAAGAGTCTCAAGTCCTTACCTACGGCAGTAATAAATGATAATACTTTTAAGTTGGATTTTAGAAGGTAGAGTAATCAATATTCATATGATATTAATTTTTGTCATAATAGCCGTGAGAAAATTGAGATTATTAATTGTCAATAAGTAATCTCATTTTAGTTGATAAAAAATACAATTCGAAATATTGAATATTTAAGATAAAATAATTGAAAATTGAGAATTAATAATCATTTTACTAAATAATAGTAATATGTGATCAACTTAATTTATAAATATTACATAGAATTAGTAAATTCATCTTTAATACTTTGGATAAAATATCAAATGATAATTACGAAATTTTAAGTTGATTAAAAAAATTAAAGTTAAAAAATATTGTGTTATTTGATTATAACATTCATTCATTTGTCACAAATTCACAAGTGATAATTCATAGTCATAAATTTTCGTATTTTACCTCATTTCTTTTATACAAATCGAGTGAAACTCAGCAAATTAAAATGAAAATCACAAAAACTAATATATATGTTAGTGCATTAAAATGATCCAAAATCAAGGTAGTTAAAGTTAAATATTTAAATCAATATATTATAAAATCAATGTTATTTTATAAGCAGGTTAATTTGAATATATTCAAAATACATTTCAAAAATAAAGATTTTATCCAAGATTATATCCCACAACTTAAAAAAATGAAAACAAAAAACTTAACTTGATCCCTCTCAAAAAATTCAATAATAATTAAAAAAGCCAATTAATTCAATGAATCGAATAATCCATTTAAAGCTAAATAATAATTATAATAAAATATATTTGTTCAACTCTAAGTATTTTAATAATTATATTGCTACAAATGTTAGAAATTATAGTGACCAATCCGTTGTAACTAAAGGTATAAACTCAATTTATTAAGAAATTTTGCAATATTTTTTTGAATTTTCATTGATATATTTATAGAACCTAACCAAAAGGAGAGTAAATCCAAAAGATTACAGAGGAAAAAACAAGATAATTCTAATGTGATTACTACTACTTTATTTAAACATTCCAGTAATTATGAATTTCTATCGTTAAATTTATCATTTTAAAAAATTTTAATAGGTTTAAATAAGGTCAAACATCAAGAAGTACCTCAATTATATTTTGGTTTAGATAGGACTTTATTCAAGTAATTTCTTTTTTATTTCACACTGTAATTTCCAATAAGTTCATTTTTTATTGTTATATCAATATTTTAGTCCAGGAATTACTTATCTGCAAGATCCTCACTCCGGAATCTATAACTTTGACCCGTATTTAGAGAACATCGTTCAACCTGAGGATATTGATATGAGCAAAATTCCAGATTATACTCCAGCATCTAAAGATGAGGTAGATATACTTAAAATAATTTTTTGGGAATATATTGAATTTTATAATTAGGTATTATTTAATTATGCCAAAACTCATAAACTGAATTACACTGCTACTACTTCATCGGTTACTGGATTACTTTCTCATCTTTATTTTCTGGCTTCGGGTTGGAAACGTCCTACTTTAACTACTTTTTCTTCAGATTTTTCTAGAATGGTAATTTTTATTTTACTTATATTTAGATAGATTTAACATAATATGAATTAGAGTCGTGATTTTTCCAAAACTTTGACTACTCCAACTACAGTTAAATTGAAACCTAGGGAAGGTATTTACAATATTGATTCGGATAAGACCTTTGATTCTGGTCCTAATATATTGAATCAATTGGTAAGTGTGTTTGATTTTTATTATTGATCAAATGATTTATTTTTTACTTTAGGGACATATTATGGAAAGAATGCTTACTCAGTCACCTTCCCAACTTTCAAGATATTTGAAAGAGAATGAACATTTGTATCCTGGACCTATTCCTGAGCCTAATGCTTATCGCTATTCAGCTGTAAGCTATCACTATTTTATATTTTTATAATCATACTTATCAATTTTAGTCTTCTAATATTGCTTTCAGAGCTCAGCTCGATTGTGCAGATCCTAGATTACCTAGAAAGATTTTTGATTTGAAAACAAGATCCACACTACCTATTCGATTAGATAAACACTATTATAAAGAGTATCTAGGCTACGAATTAAACAAGCAATTTGGTGTGATGGAGTCTTTCGAAAGAGAATACTACGATATGATTCGAAATGCTTTCTTGAAATATAGGTTAGTCAATGCTATTGCAATTTAATTATAATCAAATTAATTATTATTTAGTTTCCAAGTCAGAATAGGTAAAATGGATGGTATTTTAGTAGCTTACCATAATACAGCCAAAATCTTTGGATTTCAATATATTTCATTGGAGGAGATGGATTCCAAACTTTTCGGAAATAGCGTTATGGGTGACCAAGCCTTCGCCATTACCGTTCGTATGTTAGAAAAAATCCTCGATACTGTTACCAAAGACTTCCCAGATCAGGAAGTATTAGTGACCTTCAAAACCAAGATGAAGTCCTTAATGATGGATATTTTCGTCGAAGTAGTTGAACCCAAGTCCAAAGAGGAAAGTGAGTCCAATGTCCTCAGTTTTGTTAGTCCCCAGTCCACTTTGGTTAAATATCAAATGTTATGCTGGTCAACAATCAATGGTCAAAAAATTGACACACCTGTCGAATTGGATCCTTCCGGCAAGGATATATGGAAACTACACTACCAGATCAAGAAATCCACACAGGACAAACTTCAACTCTATGAAGAGTACGTTGCGGTCCGAAATGAACAGGCATCATTTTATCAATCTGGAGATATCAATGAATTTGGCGAGCCTAAATTAGCTAAACCACTCAGCTCCCTCAAGCAATTACTGAGAGAAATTTCTAAGAATAATTTGTTGGCTAAAGAGAACATGATCCCAATCACTCGTAAAAGACAAACCGTTTTCCGTACACTAAAATTTAGGAAATAATAGAAATGTTTATATATTTTACATTTTTAATAAATAGAATCTAATTATTTATATTTAGTTTTAATAAACTAATATTGATTATAAAAATTTTACAATTAAAACCAACGATCTTGCCGGATTGAAGTGTGAACCATCTGTGGGTTAGACAAACGCGAAAACCAACTACACCATAAGATGATATTTTGCATTATTGACTAAATTAAAATTTTGTCATAAAATATTTGTCAATAATACTAAATTTAATTGATAGTCAAGTTTTAAAGCATAATTTTGCTGATTTTGAATAATGTTCTATACATTTAGCACTTCAAATTATTATTATTATTATTATTATTACATAATTCTTCTAAATATTATATAGTTAAACTCTAATTTTACTTTTATAACCATATCGAATTTATCTCAATTGATATTCGTTTAATAGTTATTTGATATTGTTGTAAATTCATCTGAGTTGCTAATCTAAAATAAATTTTCTAGTTTATAGAGCATAAAATAAGTATGAATACTTTTCAATATTATATTGGAGTATTCATTAATATAATATTTGAATAATATATAAAATATATTTGCCACAATTTACTTCATTAAAAATCTGTAGGTATGTTGTGTAAAATGGTTTGAACAATATTTGAGCTATCAGCCAATATATCTATACAATATTCCGTATTTTCCCTTATTTATAAATTCATTAAAATTGC
Organism: Conidiobolus incongruus B7586; assembly: GCA_000697335.1. NCBI lineage: Eukaryota > Fungi > Entomophthoromycota > Entomophthoromycetes > Entomophthorales > Conidiobolaceae > Conidiobolus > Conidiobolus incongruus. The sequence goes on from JNEM01009964.1 coordinate 3,962, forward strand.
AAACTTTCGATTTCTAAAATCTATTAAATTTTTATAGTTAATATCCATAACTTTATATTTATCCTAATTATCTAAAAATAAATCTATTATGATGTAATTTACCAAAAGACCCACAATAAACTTTTAATTTCATTAAAAAGATTAAATATAATTAATTGATCTTTGAGTCAAAGTTACTGACGTCAACCTTGAAAATTTATTTAAAAATGATTAAAAATTCCATATTATCAAACTCTAGAAACTTTGTCCAAAAGTTCAGAACTAATCCCAGTCATTTCAATAAATCTTTGAGTAATTTTATTGGAACTAGGTAATAAATAAATCAAAATTGAATAAAATCAAACTAATTTTTTAAAAGATATTTGACAACTTATCAAAAATCTACCAAAGAATATGGGAAACAAAAGTACGATTGGTTGGTATATACTTCTCTTTTAATTGCCGGGTTTACAACTCTCCAATTTCAAGTATTTTTAAACTTTATAAATATTAATTTTATCATATTGAATCAACTATTTTTAGAAATCTAAAGTGCAATTGGAATATCAGAACCCCAACTATGAAGATACGAATATTCCAATAGCCGAACGTATGGCCGAATACGTCAAAGATTTACAGAAACGAATTTGTGATGAATTGTCTAGAATTGATGGAAAAGAATTCGTGAGGGACAGTTGGACTAGGAAGCTAGGAGGTGAGGGTATTAGCTGTGTGCTGCAAGATGGTAACGTATTTGAAAAAGCAGGTGTCAATATTTCGATCGTACATGGTCAGTTGCCCCTACCCGCTATTAAGCAAATGAGAGCGAATGCATCCGAGCAACTCAAGGGCCCTGGACCTTACCAATTCTTCACAGCTAGTTTATCTCTCGTCCTCCATCCTCACAATCCTTTCGCTCCTACCGTCCATTTGAACTATCGCTATTTCGAAATCATTGATCCTCAAAACCCTGAAAATAAAGTATGGTGGTTTGGAGGTGGGTCCGATTTGACTCCATGTTATCTCATTGAAGAGGATGCCAAACACTTCCACAAAACACTGAAGGAAGCGTGCGACAGGCACGATCCCACCTTTTACACCGATTTTAAGAAGTGGTGCGATAGGTACTTCTACAACACGCATCGCTCCGAAGCTCGCGGAGTGGGAGGTATTTTCTTCGACGATTTAGATTCCAAAGATCCCGAACAATTGTTTAAATTCGTCAGGGATTGTGGCGATAACTTCTTACCTTCATATGTCCCTATTCTGAAGAAGAGAATGAATACCCCATTCACTAGAGAGCAGAAAGAATGGCAACAAATTCGCAGAGGAAGATACGTTGAATTTAATTTAATTCACGATCGTGGTACTAAATTTGGATTAGCAACTCCCAACCCCAGAATTGAATCCATTTTGGTGTCTTTACCTAAAACAGCTTCCTGGGCTTACAATCATCACCCTGCGCCCAACAGTCCCGAAGCAGAATTGGTTGATGTCTTAAAAAATCCCAGGCAATGGGCTTAATTAGTTATATATAATTCCGATATATTTATCTAATAAATATCTAAATTAACAAAATCCTAATTTAATAAAGTATTCTGAATAATAATTCTATTTATTAATATTTAAGTAAATATAATTATATCATCAATCTATAAATGACTTCAATTTAATTCCATATAATGTTTATAATATATTAGTATAAAATAAATTTTGACATATGATCTATTTAATTAGACAGCTAATTAATATCCATATAAAAATTTCATTTTAAAGTATAAAATATATTATATAACTAAATAAAATTTAAATTAACATCAAAATTGCATATTTATTCTATAGTGATATATAATTCATATCGTAGAAAATTTAGTATATTATTAGATAAAATTTTAAAACACATAATTAAATTATTTTTTTGGCAAAAACGATGGAGGGATAGAGCCAGCAACTTTCAAATATTGATTGATACGATCGACGCCAGTTTTACCATACCAAAACATAATCCAATGGGAATTGGGTACTTTCCAATTGCCGTCGCATCGTTCAAAGTACCACTTGTTGATACCATTGTCATCCCTGCTGCGCCACATGAGATCAGGATAGTCGACTAAAAGTTGCTTCCACAATAGATCGGCAACACCAATGCCTTGGTGCTGGGGACCTACTGCAAACTTGTCCAAATATATCGTGTTTCCTTCCTCTAAAGTGACGATAGATGCACCTTGGTAGTCACCTGCAATAGTCACGGAGTGGAGCACCTTGTCGAGACGCGCTTTGAACTTAGGGACATCGATTTCCTTGCCAAAAGAATCGTTGAGTAATTTCCAGAGTTTGTGCTGATCGACCGTTTTCAAGGATGTGTGAGTCATTGTCTTTAACCCATATCTCAACACTGTTACATCGTTTTGCTCTTGAGCGTTCGGCAAGGAGGGAGATACGAGAGGTTTATCAGTAATTAAATTACCTATCACAGCACTGATGGTACTGGCGGAGAGCACGACAGCAGATGTGGTGGCAGGCAAATATTCTAAGCATTGCATCACGATATTCAAATCACTCTGCCAGGTGGGAGGATCTGCTAATTTGACGTTGTTGATTTGGTACCCTTCAATTAACGAATCAAAATCTTGTTTCAGATTGACGAATGGGATAGCTACATTTTTGTGGACAGGATCAGGAATACCTCCTCGATTATTGATAACAATCACTTTCATCACATCCAATCGTCTACCGTTGATTTTAGTGTCTTGATCCGTATATCTCGACAAGACCTTTGACAGAGCACACATGGCATCGAATGAACTGGTAGCAAAGTGAGTAAGATCAGGTGCGCTACAGATGGGCAAGATAATAGGAATAGCTCCACATTTCAAACTGGATGCGACAGGTTTAATATCGATATTACTATGGGGGATTTTGACGGGACCAGGCACTTTTGAAGGAATGGCGTCCAAACAATGTGACGAAATCAATCGCGTTTTCACATTCTCCATCTCCAACAGTTCGCTCAGGGCTAATCCATCACTGATCATTAACTCTTTCAAGTATCGGAATTGACCGCTCGCAGATTGGTCCGACTTTGGAATTTCACTCGCCCAATCCGTATTCTCTAACACCACTACAGGATACAATCCTAGTCTCTGCATGTAGGCCAAGGTCTGGGCAACCTGCTCCAGCTCCTCTTTATACAGGGGTACAATTAAATTAACCAGAGCGATAGGGAATACAGGTTGACTCGTGATTTTGTGCACACTGTCCGACGCTGCACTAAATTTTTTAATGTAAGCTTTCGCTTCCCTCTTACTGGGCATGGATTTTAACACTTTAAAAATCAGTTCTTTTTCACTTTGTAATTGGGAGATGTGTGCATTCTTTTTCACTTGAACGGGAGGACGTTCTTTCACTTTAAATAATGTACTATAATGATACAGTATTAGTTAGTTTAAAAAATAATTTAATTTTGATTACCTTGTAGCTAATGTTGCAATACATACTTTGTTAATAGGATATCGTTGAATCAGTCTTGATGGTTTCAATAAATTGAGCATATTCCTTAAATAAATATAATAATTTTTTTTAAAATAATTTCAATGATTTGGATAAAGATAAATGACTAAGTATGATTAATAATTAAAAAAGATAATAGATAAGACTGTTAATGTTATGATAAAATAATCATTTATTTTATCTTATTATTATTTTTATCCAATTTAATGGAACCTGAATTCAGGGTATATTAACCAATTATGGGATCAACATTTTCAAGACTGATTGGTTATTAATTTACAAACATACAATTCAATTAACATCTGAAAATTTAATTGAAATTTTATTTAGATAAATTTAGATAAATACAATCTTATTAAATTTTCAAAACAATAGTTTGATTAACGGAAAAACTGATTTGCAAATAATGTGTTATTCTAATATTATGAGTCAATTTTAATACTTCTAAGAACTATAGTAAACTAGATTTTAAATGGTTAAATGACAATTATTCACACAGATAATTCAACCAATTTGACCAAGACTCAGTTTGTGCCAATTAACTAGAAGAATCTAAAATTTATCAGATCTTCTCAAATTTGAATTATGTGACTTGATTATTAACGTTACAAATTGTTACTCATCAACTTATCAAACTGGATTGAAAAAATATAGTAATGATTTGTATATCATGATCCTTCAAATTTTTGATTAATATTATTTATATTAATTAAAAACCAACATTTAGAAGAATAATTAAATATATTCAACTGAAAATTGATAATGAAGTATTTTATCACATTGCTTATTAATTATTAATTGTTAATTAATCCAAGGTGAAATTTGTACTAGTATTAATACAATTTTCATGTATTCAATACTATAAAAGTGTTGAATATTAGTAAATAATTTTACATTTAGTAAAAATTTGGTAATACTTTAGTAGGATTAATACTTTAATTAGTTATTATAAATATGAATATACTCTTTAACAAGTGTGATTGAAATACCAAAATTTGAACAATTATAAAAAACTGTTGAATAAAACAATCAAATTTGATAAATGAAGTTTATAATAGGTTTTTATAACTTGGAATTAGATCAAGAAAATACGTCTATTAAGTCTAATATAAATTTTATAATGTATCAATTAGTTAAAGTGATAATAAAAATAGCGCATAGATTAACTCAATAGATATTGAAAATTATCACTCTTGTTCAAATTATCAATAATTATTAAAAATTGTAAACTAAACAAATAAATATATTAATTCATTAAGAAAATAATTAAATAATAATTAAAATGTAAAATAAAGCAAATATTTATATTATATTAACATTTATAAAATGTACGAAATATTTTAAGTTATTTATTACAATTCTTCTTCTTCAAAATCTACTAATTTTTCATCAGATTTGATATTGTTTTGATCTTGGTTAGTTTCATTCTTATCCGAATCGGTGGTAGTATTGTCTTTTTCGGGTTCGGGCTCGACTGTCTTGGGCATAGTCAAGACTTTAGTTAAAATCTGTAATTGGTACACTTCGAGTTTCTTGATGTAGGGTTGGACATCGGTGGACTTGAAGGCGGCTTCTTCGTGAGGCTGAAGTTTTTCTTGAGCTTTGATTTTGGCATCTAACCAGTCTCGGGTTTCTTTGATGTATTTTTGAACGTCGGTATCCAAATTATCGATGAACTTGACTTGCTCTTCAGTGAGGTTCTTGGGAATGGTACTGAGGGAAGTTTCAGTAGTTTCAATGGCTTTTTCCAAATCTTTAATGGCTTTGGGACGTGCTGATAATTCTTGCTTACGGTGGATAATCTTATTCTTGGCATCGATTAATATGGAGTACTTGTTCTTTAATTCCTTCAAGGAGGCTTTGTCACCGTTATCTTCTAACCATTCCATAGCTTCGCGAGATTTTTGGAGGAGAGATTCGCGTTCTTCGGAGGTGGAAACCTTGATCACTTCAGATTGATCTAAGAAATCGTCAATACCATAGCCGAAAGATTCTAAATTGTTTCTGGCTTCGTCCAAAGCTTCTCTATCGCTATCCAACTTATTCAAGTAGGCTAGATTATCTTTAGCCTTCTTTAATTGAGTGGAGCTTAAAGAGGGAAGTCCAACAGTTTCAAGCTCAATATTCAAGCGGACAGTTTGAGTAACATTCTTGGGAGCAGAAGGCTCTTCCTTGGTTTCATTCTTTTTAGAACCATCTTCAGATTTAGTTTCAGTTTCGGTAGTAGTGGTAGCTGGTTCAGGGGGAGGAGGAGGCAAGGTGTAGACGGCTTTGGCGTGACTAACTCTAGCAGTACCGAATGGACTCATGTTTACGAAGAGTCTGACCTTGGATTCTAAAGCATCAGCTTGATATTTGGCATTAGCTTCAGTAAGACCCTTGACATGACCTTGGAAAAGTGGGACTTTCTTGCTTTCATTAGTGTAATCTAGTTCAATATCGAAATCACCTTTGGACTTGATAGGGACGATCTTTTTTTGGTTAGTGGGAGCATTGGCTTTGTAGAGAGGAACAGTGTGAGAGTTAGCTCCATTTTCGGAATAGGTCAATTCGACAGTATAAACGCTTAAATCAGTTAATCTAATATCCTTGACTTGGAATTGGCTAGAGAGAGAAGCACCGTGGAACAAAGCACCCATAGTCATGGCTTCGTCACCATTAAGATTTTGGGAAAGCTTGTCTCCTACGAGGTCTTTCAAAATAGCTTGTACCTTAGGAACTCTAACACCACCGCCAACAATCACAACAGATTCCAAATCCTCTGGCTTGAGACCAGCATTGGCTAAAGCAGTCTTAAGGGGAATATTTACACGCTCGAACAAATCTTTACATTCGGCTTCGAATTTGGAGCGAGTCACCTGTGTATTGAAGTCTTTTTCTTCATGAAGTGATTCGATTGATGATCTGACTTGATTATTAGCTGACAAAATATGCTTAACACGGTTGGCTTCTTTGGCAAGTTTCTTAACAGAGCGAGGAGAATCCTTTAAATTAGAAACATTAGGATATTTAGAATTGAATTCCTTCAATAAGATGTTTTCAACGCGTTGATCGAATGCCATACCTCCAAGAGTTTGGTCATAACCAACTCCCAATACTTGAATATCGGTGTAGGTGACGTTCTTCTTCCATTTACTTCCCGAGTTGATGGTGATTGTTTCAAATTTGGCAATGGTAGCAATGGTATTGCCGGATCCCATATCGTAAAAAGCATGGGTTTGAGGAGTAGGGAACTGTCTGGTCATAGCATAATTCAATGCAGCAGCAGATCCATCGTTAACTAAAGCCAAGAGGTTGAGATCAGCAATATTGGCAGCTTGAATAATAGCTTGACGTTGAGCTTGGTTAAAGTAGGTGGGAACGGTAATTACGACATCTCTAACCTTTTCAGAAGCGGCGGTTTCAGCTTCTTGTTTAGCATAGTTAAAGAACATGGCAGTGAGCTCTTCAACAGAAGCTTCATACTTATTATCCAGTATAAATAATGTAGAATTTCTAGTCTCGTCTAAGCTAAATCGATTGGGATGACTAACACGATACTCTACACTAATGGGAGAGTGATAATCTTGTCCGAGTAATAATTTTAAATGTTCATATGTATCGGAAGGAAAACGAACACCCAAAGCAGCGGCATTGGCACCAATAGTCCTTTGATTCTTTCTGAGATTGAGAACGACAGGTGTTTTACGTTTAGAATCCCTATTTAGTACTACGTCAAAAGGGACTCTAGGTTTGACTAAACCTATTTTCATCCATTCAGTACCGAAATCAATGGACATAACGGCACCAAGTACCGAGTCACCTAATAACAAGGCGGTGAGTAGAATATTTAAACCCAATTTCATCACTTTGAATCAATTCAATATATTTTTAAAAAATAACTATATTTAATATCCTTTTTTAATGTTATATTATATTTAAATGATGATGATTATTGTATTTAATAAAACATTGAATAATTAAAATTGAATAAAACATTGATTTAAATATGATAATCCAATTAATTTGCAACTATGGTTATAGTAAATTTAGGTGAATAAAATGGAAATGAATCTAACCATGTGGACCAATCATCTTCTTCCATTCAATTTCAATAACTTTCAAAAAAATATTATTTAAATAATAATTTTGATTTATAGTTAAAAAACAATCTTTAAGATTATAGAATATACTAGAAAATAAGAAAATTATAATATGATATCCATCCCATCAGCATATTTAATTTTATTGCATAATTTATGTGAAATATCTTATTTACTTCTAAAGTTATTAATCAATTTTTATTAAGAGATAAGTGCGAAAATATATTATCAATAAATCAATTAACAAATAGCTTATATATATGTCATTATAATTTACAATTAAAAAATTATTTCAAGAAATTGAATGTAAATTACAATATCATCATATAATCTTATTTAGAAAAATCAAATATAAATTCAATTTGGAATATTGTATTTATAACTTAGATAAAACAATGACTAAATATTTGAAATACTACAACTCGAGAATTAAAGTATTTGGTAGTTATATATTGTTATTTTGAATATTTACCTTCATATTTCAAACTCGAGATGGAGCCATAACAAACTAAAATTTTTCTATAAATTGAAGGTCATTTATAAATCTAAGTGTAGTTTATAATGATCAAATACACAGAATAGCATAATAGATATTTCTAATTACATTTTTGGTAAATATTACAAATAATATCAATTGACTAATAAATATAATGATCAAAATGAAAGTGGATTATGTTCCTAAATCAGAGTATATACATATCTGAAAAATTTTTGAACAAATCATTTCAAACATATTAAAATAAATTAAAATTAAAAATATATTTCATAAAATTATGATTTTCAGGTAATTTAATTTCATTATATTTAAGTTACATTATAATTTCAAATTTATATATTCTCAAATATGGTTTGGATTCAGTTAATCATACAGTGGATAAGTGCATAGTTTTGAGGAATAGAGTAATATTTTTGGGATAATATTTGATTTACTTTGATTTAAAGTCATTAATTATAATATATAGTAATTGAATAATATATTTCATTCAAGGGTATAATTCAGACTACTATTTGAGTATCTTAAATCATTTAACATTGATTTACTTTTTATCATTGTATATCTTTATAATAAAAAGTTTTAAATTTATATATCAATATATATTTTGGCTATTTAAGTATAATTTTCGATTTTACAAATATATAAAAAATTCTGAAAATTAAGAATTATATCAATTAAAACTTCATTGGTTTCATTTCATAGAATAGTTTTAATTATAATAAATGAATATTAATTTTTACAGTATCTTTTATAAATTTGATACCATTAAAAAGTTAAATTGAATTGACTATAAAAAAATATTAACAGAGATCACCTTAATAAAATATTATTCATCCAAATTTTATAATAGTATAATTAAAATATTTGAATTAGAGATAGTCAATAGTATGAATTCTTAAATTAAAATATCATGTAAATGAATCAATCATTTGTTAAATTATTATGTTTAGTTTTCAAACTAGGGACATATGCTTTGATATGAAGATTTCATATTATTATTGTATTGACATTTTTATGAGAGAATGAAATATCAAGGTAAAATCGTAAAAATCATTAAACTATACTTAACAATGATCAATTATTCAATCAAGCAATCTTAGAATATCAATATATTATATGAAATAATTTTTATAATCTATTAACCACGATCTTAAAAATATAGAAGAATTGACAATTTAGTTACCCAAAAATAGCTTAAAAATCTCCAAAAAATTGTTAAAACCAATTGCATATATGGAATTGATAAAATTTTAATTTATTGATAAAAAATAGGAAAAATCTTAGATTATTGAATTTATAAATTAAATAAAATTCTCAATTGTTTAGGCGAAAGGAGAAATTAATCTAATATAAATTAAAATTAGTTATCAAAGCAATAGTGACGAATATAGATTAATTACTTTAACATAGAGGGTCTAGGAACAGAGCGAGTGAATCCTAAATATTGATATTAATAAAATTGATAGATTAAAATGGAAATTAATTGAAGTACCGAGATAGAGGATAGCTGGAATGAAGCCCCAGTGGAAAACGTGTTTGAGTAAATCGGTAGTTTTGTTAATGAATTCTTTGGTTTCTTCTCTCATTTTATTAAATTTCAATATTTGTATTTTTTAATATTTAAATTTCAAAATTAGAGAGATCGTGTAAAAATAATTTGTTCAAATCATTGTTACAAATTATGGGATTACAAATTTATTTTCTGGAATTTAAAATCAGGCATATTTGTAACTGAGAATATAAGCTAATATATTTGACAACTTAGATCATACAAGTGATTGAATAAATAAAGAATTTTCTATGATTAGTATTTCGTATTATATAAAAGTATTATCAAATATATATTCTGGATAATTTATAATATTTGAAAAAGAATATTAAAAAAATTCAAAAATAATTTATTAGTTTATATCACTCTGGATCATAAATTACAAGGGTTTTTTGACATTGAAAATAAATAAAGATTTCAATATATATAGCTTACAAAAATAAATATAGAATATAAAATCAATACTCTCTTTTATTTTCAATAACTTTCTACTATCCTTTTGGTAAACTTTTACCACTTAAAAATATTTTCTATTAAAGATTGAAATTTATTATTTCAAAAACCAATTAAATTTCTTATAGAAATTTTCTTAGCTGATTTTTTTAATTGCTTAAAGCAATTATATTTATATGAGTTATAATTTAGTAAATATATTAAATATAGTAGTTTTACTAATTATTTTTAATTATAGAATTTTTATAACTTTACAAATTTTATAATTATTATGTAAAATAATATATATCTTTAAATTTTATTAAAAACACTAATTAAGAATAGTTTTATTTAAAAAACAATATAAAACTTATTATTAGTAGATTTTTTTAAGAATTAAACAAGAATAGTATATATTATTATAGCAACTAACATTTATTCATAAATAAAATATTTATTTAGTAGAATTTGTAAAAAAAGATTGTTTTAACATAGCATTTTAATTCATGTTTTAATAAAGAATTATATAAAGGGATTTATAAATTATTAATTATAATAATTTACTTAAAAAGTTTTGGTTTTTGATTATATTTTAATAAGTTTTATTTAACTTTAGCTACTCTAACTTTTTTAAATTTTAATTAAATAATAAGATATTTATATTTTATTAATTAAATTTTAATATATATAAAATACTTGTATAATTATTATTAAATTACCTTGATAATTTTTTAATAAAAATATGTGTCTTTTAATATATATTTTTTACTTTATTAATATTCAAAAGAGTAATGGTTAAAGTTAGTTTTTTAAAATAAGTTTTAAATAATTTTTATTTTAAATTTAAATTAATTTACCTAATGATAAATAATTAATATAAATAAATCATCTTTTTAAAAATTGTTAATAAATGTTAAATGATTTTAAAAGGTTTATGGTTAAGTTTCATTAATATTAAAAATAAAAATTTTTGATGATTTTTATTTAAAAACAACTAAATTAAGCAATAAATTTTTAAAATTTAATTTTTTAATGAAAAACACATTATATATATAGTTTTAAAAAATATATTTTCTTATTTATTTTGTATATATTTTTTTTCTGAAACTACTAATATGTTTGAAAAATTGAAAATTAAATAAATTTCCATTCATTTGATTCTGAGATAATATTCTTTTTAAACAAACCAAAGGCATAATTGTTACCATATAACTTCTCCCATTCCTCCATCCTTGATTGGAAAATAGACAAATTTTTCAAACGTGTTTTAATGAGAGGAATGATTTTGAAACTGGGAATCATTTTGTGTTGGAACATTTTGTCAAGGCTGTTTAAACACTCGTCAAACAGTTCGAGATTCAGACTGAGATAAAATCGATAGTCCAGTAGTTGCGATAGGAATACAAAGGATGGGTCCGGCACTTGCAATAGTGGTTCTATCAGTATGGAATCAAGTCGATTCAAATCTCCCAATTTCATGCATGCAATAGCAATTATTCGGATACTTGCTATATTTTGGGGGTATACATTCAAATATTTGGTTTGATAAAATTCAATCAATGTATCCAGGTTTAAAGTTCGTCTCAAGCTATTCATATAAATAATCGCAATGAGGTGAGGTACTGGGGTTGGACTCAGCTTACTTTCCAATACCTTATAGAACTTGAGTACTTGATGGTATTGATTGAAATAATGGTATCCTGTGATAATCCTCATTAATAGAGGGGTGTCTAGCTCGAAATGAGATTCAACATGATTAACAAAATATTCGAAATCTTGGAGTCTGTTGTGTTGAACTAACAACCTGATTAATATACGGCAGATGGGGTAAGCGAGTTCATTTGTATGGAGGTATAAAATAAATCCTCGGAAGGGGATTTTAAAGTCGATATTGGTTTCGTAAATATGGTAGAGCACTGACTTAAGTATTGCTATACGTTGTCGATTAGTGATTTTCAACGATTTTAAGAAGTGGGTAAGTCCACTATCCTCCTTAGGTGTGTGATTTGGGCATAATAATGAAGGAATTGATGTTTTGATTGACTTAGGAAGGTCCATACAGTGTTCGAAAATTGGTATCAATATATCCATCATGTTGAACTTGAGATGTACTTGCACGATATACACCAACATATTATCATCTGGTAGGTTATTAAAATCGTTGGAGTGTTCATTAAAATATCTAACAGTAGCATTCATCAGCTTACTAATATCATTCTTATCAAATATAAAATAACGATTATCTATTTCCAATAGATTCGAATGACCAGTTTTGGCATAAAGCTGCCAGAATGCTTTAAGATACCACTTGGATTGGAATTGATGATGTTTTAAAAACTCTATTATTTGAAGGAATAGAGAAGTCGGCATATCACTATAATGAGCTAATAAGATTTTATAAAAATCATCATTAATTTCCAGTTGATGTAAATCCACTTGAACTCTGCTTAACTCAAAAAGTTTCCAGATCATGTTGTCATCCTTGAGTTGTATCAAGTGTCTGAGTATAATGGTTGCCAACTTCCAATTTACTGGAAAGTATCCTAATTGAATTAGTTTGATACCAAAGTTATGATATTGATCCTTCATGTAGGGATATACTAAATGATTGATCATCTCACTGACACCAGGATGTTCCAAAGCTTTTGTTAAAGTATTTTTAGATATATCCGATTGGATCAAGTCGTATACGTAGCAAAATAGGGAATAGTACTGCTTCTTAGTTAACTTGTCGTTGAATTCCTGTTGAATCTTATACCATGGCCCAAGCGCCGCTGTTGGAGAACTGCTCGATTGCGTAACCCGCTCTAGAAGATTCGCATTCGGGTCTGTGAATTTGAAGAGCGGTTTTTTAACTTTCTTTTGGGTTGAGTGGTTTAATTTAAATATTGCAAATCTTGTTATATTTATAGAGTTGAGTTTTTTAATCCTTAGTACAGACATTTATAACTTAATTTAAAATTTCATATATGATATTAATATTATTCAGTATTAATTAATAAAATAACTTGAAATAATTTAATTATACTGTTGAATGAAGATAATTTTATTAGACCTAAGGACGAATAAAAGCGATATTTTGCAGAATATATTGATCCGTAACTTGTGGGATCCACCCAAAGATACGGTTCCAGAGTTAAGGGTTTTGTTTGTATTGGGAGTTATTGGGGATGTAGTAATAACAGTATACTCAAGAGCGGGAGGGGATTGTAAATGGTATTATGGGGTATGGAATGGTGTTAGCAGTTTAAGGACTTACTAAGGTCCTTATACTGTTCACTATTAATGGGCGAATTTATATAATTTATCATTGATAAACTTATTATGGTATCCATTAATCTATATATTTAATTAATGTAACTAATTTTGCTGCTATTAAATATTAGTAACAAAGTAAAAAACCATTGTATAATTTTTAATAAAAAAATAGTTTTTATAAAACATCAAATAATCTAAATGATATCATTCACAGTCATTTTATTTTTTTTAAATCTCAATTATTTTGAATAAAAAGATAAAATTGGTTCAAAAAAAGTAAGCTATATTAATTTAAAATTATCACCAATTAGTTATAATAAAATTTTATTTCAACATTTTGTTATTATTTTATAAAATATATATTTATATAAATATGGTAAATTTTAAACTGTTAAAATAGAAAATAAGAAATTGAATAATATTGAATGTAGGCTGAATTTGAGTAAGGCTAATGGTTCAAATTTGATGACTAATTTGTAAGTGTGAGTGATAATCATAAATCTTAAATAAAAACTGGGACTGAATGTGAATATGAATGATTAACACTTGTTACTATTGAATGAATTTATGATGATTTCTACAACCGTAGATGACACTAATAATCAGTCTGATAATAATATAAATGAATTAAATAAAAATGATAATGAAGTAAATAGTAATAATAGTAGTAATAATAATCGAATAAACATTCCTTCAGTTCAACTCAATAATGACAATAAATCCAAATATACCCCTATAATATCAAAAGCCATGCCCACAATTATGACGCAATCGGCTACTGCATCAGCTTCTGTATCAGCTTCTAGCAGTCGACCGGCATCTTGGATATCGACAGGAACAACACGACCATTATCTGCGCATTCAACACTTTTCGATAGGGCAAGTTCACCATCATTATCGCGAGAAGGCTCTATAAAGGAGACTAGAAGCCTGAAACAGCAAGCGAGTCGCAATTCGCTAGCTTCTGCCCTCTCTGCTCATTTCGATCGTTTATTCATTACCAAAGGAGGATCCGATATCGGTATTTAATATTACAAAATTATCAAATTGAAAATAATTTTAATATAATTATTTATTGTTAGATGCTGCGTCGATTCATTCTCAACCTTATATGTCTTCGCCTACAGGATTTCACGACCAGATCATCAATACTTTAAATAATGGCTCTTTAACTCAGGTTAATTCACCCTCTTCCGATATTGGCGACGATTCTTTTGTCACTGACGATCTTCCACTTAAATTGAGGGAGCTTGCGCCATCTCCTCCAGTTGTTCTGTCCGAAGCTTCCGAAGATACTGATTCAGAATTAGATTCCGAAGGTGAGGAATTTAATGGTAGTATTCACAGGCGGAAGTACGGTACTGAGAATACATTGTCAGAAACTTGGAAAAAACATCAAAAACACTTCTTTGTATTGAGCTCTGCAGGAAAGCCCATATATTCAAGATATGGAGACGAGTCTCAATTGTCAGGGCTCATGGGTATTATTCAAGCAATGGTATCATTCTTTTTAGAAGATCAGGATCCTATAAGGTAGCTACAACTTTAATAACTATTCACCTGTTTAATTAATTATTTTAGATGTATTAATATAGGTAACCAGAAAGTGGTATTTTTAATACAAGATCACCTCTACTATGTCATGGTTTCAAAAACCAATGAGCCTGAATTAATCCTTCGAGAGCAGTTACAAATATTTCATAGCCAAGTCTTGAGTTTAGTCACACAATCGCAAATTACTAAAGTATTTGAAAAGAGGAGAAATTATGATTTGCGACAGATGCTCTCTGGTACTGAAGTGTTTTTGGATAGTTTGTGCAAGCGACTTAATTCCATTTCACCTTCTCACCTGTTTCGATCAATTCGGCCTCAGCGTTTGACGAAAGAGTTGCGCTCAAAGCTGACAGCTACACTGAAACTTGAGCCTGTAGATGGATTGTTATACGTGATGCTTGTATCCAAATATCGGTTACTTCACGTTGCTCATGCTAAGAAAGTAGCTCTCCATCCTACCGACCTTCACCTCATACTGAATTTGATTCACTCAAGTCCCAACTTTAATACACCTAATCAGGAGAGTTGGCTACCAATTTGTTTACCAAAATTCAACTCAACTGGATTCCTTCATGCACTAATCTACCCAGTGTCACACTCACCACTTCTGTCCCTCATCCTCCTGACATCCAATAAGGATACATTTTTTGAATTAAGTCAGCTTAAAGAGAGTATTTTACACCAATTGAATGAGCACGGAATCTTAAAAGAAGTGTTTAATTTAATGGGTGATTCTGAATACTTGCCTATCGAATTCAATTCTAGAGGCTTAAGGCACTTTTTCTTTAAGAATTTGACTTTGAATCAATTTATAGGCTCTAAATTCGAACCACCATTTGTCGAAAAAGCTGAAAGGCATAGGTAGAATTAATATTTTAATTGCTATAACGATTTTATTAAATTTAATTTAGAATTTTTTCACTTTATCAATCTGCTTATTGTCGACTACACAATCCTGACAAGCCTATCAGATTACATTTTGAAGTCACTGAATATGAAATCATACTGGGATGGGTATTGTTTTTTATTTCGATTAAATACCACTTACTAATAACAATTAAATTTAATAGATAACACCAAGCTTTGAGCTTTATGCAACATATGATCAATTTATGACCAAATCGACTATACTCAATTCTGCTCTAACCCTGATCAAAGGGATAAAATCCCAGCAGGACCAGTTATTTATCACCCAAATTCCCACCTTTTAAAATTCCATTCTTCAATTATTTAATTTGTATTATTAATTCACTCACTCTAAAATAATAATAAAATTATAGTTATAATTGATTACTAATTCAACAATTTAATTTAATTAGAAACATTAAAATTTGTAGTAGAGATGTTTGGTTTGAATATTGAGATGTTTAAGTGTTTGGTTTGCCCAGTCAATTAGCAGATAGATAGATGATTCATTCAAAGCCGCTTTGGGAGGTCTGAAAAGGTTTTCTTCTGTGTAGTACACATTAGGTTTGCCATGGCCTCCCGCTGGGGGCAGTAAAGCACATCGCAATGTGGTAAATGTGCCTGAGATCTCGTCCTTCATATATAATCTGCCCATTCTAGTTATCATTCTTCCCAGGAAGTTCTTTGAATATAAATTCGTTAGAACCAATCCTGGATTGACCGAGTAAACTAGATATTTGTGAATATATATTTTTATAAATATGATAATATTTAGAAGTACCAATAATTCCCTTTGAATTCAAAGTTTGATTCAAGTAGCTGGAGAATAATAACATTGCTAGCTTGGATTGAGCATAATTTTTTCCATTATTATATTTTTTAGGGTTTTGGATTTGATCAATATCAATATCATTAACTATAATTTGCGTAAAAATTTGAGTTATTATATTCATATTATTATTAACTTACCAAAGAAAGAAGCTAATGAACTTAAATTGATAATTTTGGATCCTTTAGTCATTTTGTCAATAAGTAGATCGGTTAAATAGAAATGACTTAGGAAATTCTATTATATCCATATACTTAATATAAATTTATAATAGCACCATAATATTTTGAATATTTACCACTCCGATTTGAGATTCAACTTTATCTTTTGTATATTCATGCGGTACCCACATAATACCCGCATTGTCTATTATATTCACGATTAGTGGAAAGTGCATAAAATAAAAATTATAAACATTACTTATCAATATGTCCAATGTCAAGTGTAATTTGCTGAATTCTTCATAGAATTGCTTCACACTCTCTAAAGAGCTACAATCAAGAGGTATAAACTGCACCTTTCCTAAAGCTTGAATCGCTTGAATTTCTTCCATAGCTTCTTTTGCTTTAGTTTCAGATCGGCATGCTAGAGAGAATAAGCTGTATCAGTAAATATTATAAGAACAGATTAGTTTTTATATTTACCTAGGATGATATGATGGCCTGCTTTATATAAATTTTTAGCAGTAACTAGACCAATTCCTGAGTTTGCCCCTAAATGGATTGTCAATAAATGATTAAATCACAATATGAAATATGTGTTACCAGTAATAATGATCACCTTAGGTCTTGGATCAATCTGTTTAGAAGCTTTAATCAACCTAAAAACACCCAATAAGACCAATATTTAAGTAATAAACAATAAAAATTTTACTTATTAATATAATTTTCAGGATGTTTAAATTTTCCTTTTAATTTTCTATTAAAGGAGAATAACATTTCACTACCTGAAATCAATGAAAAATTCAAATGGTAAGGTAAATTGATTTGATTGATCTTATTAAATGTCTTCTCATGGCATTTCACATCTTTAATAGTACATGCTGGCAATTCTGACATCTTGGACACTATATATAGTGTATTATGATAAAGTTTAACTAAACTTTCCAATATTTAACTTGTTGTGACTATTTATATTTTGATTTGATGAGGGTGATGGTCTATTTCCTTTATGCATGCTATTAAATTAATCATTATGCGCATATTTAATTTCAAGTTTAATAAATTTATCAACAAATCGATGGAAATAAATTGATTTTTGAACCGAATATCAATTTATAAAAATTTATAATACAAAAATTAAAAATAACACTTTAACATTGATATTATTTATGAATGGTCAAAGAATAAGAAATATCAATCATATGACACGCAAAAAATAATTTCAAATAAAATCACGTAAACATTGATGTAAGAAATATTAATTAATTTAATGCAACATGATTTTGATGATTTAGATCAAAATCATTAGATAGTTGTATAATTACAATCACTTTTCGGTAATATCCATCAAACATAGCTATAATATTGGACAAATCAATTATTCTATGACAAACAAAAAATCAAATTGACATTAAAACTATGTGAAACAGGTAGCTCAAGTATACAACTATCTAATAATATCCACAATATCGTTTCATTGGAATCATTATTAATATCATTGTTAAGGTCATAAATAATTAAAACCGGCTATTATTTTATTAAATAATTATTCACTAGGAATATTGAATATTTTATTAAATGTTTTGACTTTTTATTAATCTTTTTAATTTTTCATGACAACTTTGAAAACAATTTTTCTCCTATGAAAATAGCAGTTCATTTTTGAAACAATATTAAATTGAAAAATACAAATTCATTATATATAATGATAATCCAATTATTTTATTGATTTATTCGTTCAATATATTAATGGTAAGCTCAATTTATTGTTAATAAATATTTAAATGAAATGTACATTAGATATTAAATTAATTAATTTATATCCATAACTCATCTATACTAATAATCATTATATTCAAAAGTTTAAATTTAATAGATTCTTAGTATTTAACAAATCTACTAACATATCAGCTCTATATTTCAGATTCCAAGGTCACAATCACTCAGCAAAATTTTGAATAATAAATTAATCTGAAAAATTATGATTTCAACTGAATTTTCTGAGATTCAATCGTTTCTTTAGTCCAATTCATTAAATCATTAACTGATTCCTGATTATAGACTTAGGAATTAAAAGGAAAAGGATGATGCTGAAAATAGTAAAGTGGGTTGCCTTGATTTTCCTTTTGGGGAGGGAGAACACATCTCAAGATTGTAAAGGCTCCAGATTCAGTGTTTTTCAATATAATCGAAATTATTCATAAAGATAATGATTGGATATAAACCATATATATTGCTGATTGTCATTCCAAGATGAGCAGAATACATTATCTTAGTATTAACTTATTGAAAAATCAATAGAATTTAATTGAAATAATGAGATAATCAAAATATGTTTTCAAATTTTAAGATGCTATTTTGAATCAATAGAATTTGAATATTAAAAAAATAAGATTATAATTCTTTAATAATACAAATAAAATATAAAAACTTGAGAAATTAAAAATGGATAATATAACAGAATCAAGGAAACGATTAAATAATAAATAGGATTATTCAAAGTTAATTAAGAATAAAATATATTTTATAAAATAAATATTATTAAATAAAAGAAAATAAAAATAAAAAATTAAATAAGATGAAATAAACAATTAGTAAATACAATATTTTAAATATGAAATTATGAAAGATGAGCAATTATGAAAGTAATTATAAGCATTAAAATCTAATAAGTTTGAATCTGTAAAGTAATTTCAAAAAATATATTAAAAAAATTGGAATAATTAAAAATATGATTAATAAACAAAAAAAATACTATTAAAATATTCAGCAGAAAAACAAATATGGTTTTTGAAAAAATACAAACTATAAGTGATTTAATGTATATTTGTGTAAATGTGATTATTTCGTGTTTTTATAATGGTTTTTATTGTTTTTTAATGAGCTTCTTATATTACTTAGTGTTGCATATATTTTGCAAAGAGTTCTATATAGCAAAGCATCTTGAAGGTTTATTGCACTGGTTTATATTATGCTTTTTTAATAAGTTTCTTCAATGAATCAACAAATCTATCCTTAACTTTTTGTTTAAGCTCTTTTCCTTTTTCAGTATTCAAAAGATCTTTTGATACAGCTTTAATTGCATCATCCCATTGTTTAGTGTTTCTCAAAGCTCCCACGACAAATGATGCTGTCTGGCCTGCATATGGAATAAAACTAACACCTGTTT